>PVIH01006919.1:66956-106171 GCA_004025045.1 Sigmodon hispidus
TTTTTTTTTTTTTTTTTTTTTTTTTTTTTTTTTTTTTTTTTTTTTTTTTTTTTTTTTTTTTTTTTTTTTTTTTTTTTTTTTTTTTTTTTTTTTTTTTTTTTTTTTTTTTTTTTTTTTTTTTTTTTTAGTTCCATTCATTTGCCTGGACAAATTTCATGATTTTTTTTAACTGATGAGTAATACTCCATTGTGTAAATGTACCACATTTTCTTAAGCCATTCTTATATTGAAGTTGTTTCTAGATTCTAGCTATTATGAATTATGCTACTATGAACATAGTTGAGCACCTGTCCTTGTATGCTGAAGTATCCTTTGGGTATTTGCCCAAGAGTGGTATTGCTAGATCTTGAGGTAGATTGACTTCAATTTTTTTAGAAACTGCTGTACTGATTTCCAAAGTGGCTATAGAAGTTTGCCCTTACAAACGGATAAGGACTGAGGATTCTGAAAGACAGTCTCAGACTCCGCCCAAGGGTAAGGTGGGTTCAGCAGGCATGTGCCTGAATCCTTGCCAGGGAAAATTGTGTTCCCAGTCGGGCTCTGGTTCCGAGACCAGGGGCTGTCTGTGGAGCTTGTCCCCACACACTCTGTAGCAGACAGAGATAAACTCAGTCTGCCAGGGTCTCCCCAGCTGCTGCTGAGGGAATTTGCACAGCCACCTTCCTCCAACTGATCAATTAGAGAAGGACTGAAGACTTGAAATCCAGTCCCCTGCCCAGAGAGGAGGTAGAGATTGAGCAGACCTTTTATTCAGAAGTGACAGGAGACACACAAGCCCACGTACCAAAACTGACTAGGAGACACCTAATCATGAACCACTGAAGCCACGGGCAGACACCAGCGCAAATATATATATAATAATGTAAAGAACAACAAGATAACTCCAGAAGAAAGTGGCGGTCCTACAACTACAAGACCTGAACTGAGCAATGAAGAGGAAACAGAAGGAAGCAACACCAAAAATTCCTTTATGATAATCATTGAAGCTCTCAAAGAAGATATGAAAAAAATGCCTTAAAGAAATAGAAGAAAATACAAACAATAAATTGGAAGAGATGAACAAATCCATGAAAGAAAAGCAAGAAAAAGTAAACCAAAAAAATGAAAGAAACATGCCAGGAACTAAAAACTGAAATAGAAGCAATAAAAAAGGCACAAAATGAGGCAAAGATGGAAATAGAAAACATGAAAAAAAAGCTGGAACCACAGATACAAGCATAACCAGCAGAGTTCAAGACTTGGAAGACAGAATCTCTGAAGTGGAAGACTCAGCAGCTCAAATAGATATATCAGTCAAAGAAAATACTAAAACCAAAAAAGCCATAACTCAAAATGTTCAGGAAATCTGGGACACCATGAAAAGACCTAACTTGAGAATAATAGGAATAGAAGAAGGAGAAGAATACTAGCTCAAAGGCACAGATAATATTTTCAATAAAATCATAGACGAAAACTTCCCTAACCTGAAGAAGGAAATGCCTATAAAGATACAAGAAGCTTACAGAACACCAAATAGATATGACCCCCCCCAAAAAAGTCAGCATGCCACATTATAATCAAGCCACAAAACATACAGAACAAAGAAAAAAACTTTAAGAGCTGCTAAAGAAAAGGGCCAACTTACATATAAAGGCAGACCCATCAGAATAACACCTGACTACTCAATGGAAACGATGAAGGAACGATCAGGAATACAGGGAGAATACCTAAATATAATAAAGGTGATTTACAAGATGACAGCCAGTATCAAATTTAATGGAGAAAAACTCAAAGCAATCCCACTAAAGTCAGGAACTAGACAAGAATGTCCTCTCTCCCCTTACCTATTCAATATAGTTCTCAAAGTTTTAGCTAAAGCAATAAGGGAACGAAAGGAGATTAAGGGGATACAAATTGGAAAAGAAGAAGTGAAGCTATCTCTATTTGCAGATGATATGATTGTATACATAAGTGACCCACAAAATTCTTCTAAGGAACTGCTACAGCTGATAAACATCTTCAGCAATGTAGCAGGATACAAGATTAACTCAAAGAAATCAGTAGCCCTTCTATACACTAAAGATAGAAGAGCTGAAAAAAAAATAAGAAAAACATTACCCTTCATTATAGCAGCAAATAGTATTAAATACCTTGGAGTAACTATAACCAAAGAAGAAACAGACCTATTTGACAAAAATTTTAAATCATTGAAGAGAGAAATTGAAGAGGATATCAGAAAATGGAAAGCTCTTCCATGTTCCTGGATAGGTGGGATCAACATAGGCAAAATAGCAATTCTACCAAAGGCACTCTACAGATTCAATGCACTGCCCATCAAAATCACAACACAATATTTTTTGGACCTTGAAAGAACAATACTCAATTTCATTTGGAATAACAGGAAAGCCAGGATTGCCAAAACAATTTTGCTCAACAAAAGAACCTCAGGAGGTATCACCATCCCTGACTTCAAGTTATACTTATAGAGCTACAGTAATAAAAACAGCCTGGTACTGGCATAAAAACAGACTTTTGGAACAATGGAATAGTATTGAGGATCCAGACATTAACCCAAAAACCTATGAACACCTGATCTTTGACAAAGAGGCCCAAAACATTCAATGGAAAAAAGATAGTATATTTAACAAATGGTGTTGGCATAGCTGGATGGAAGTGTGTAGAAAATGCAAATAGGTCCAAGCCTGTCACCCTACACAAAACTCAAATCCAAGAGGATCGAAGACCTCAACTTAAACCCAGCCACTTTGAACTTGATAGAAAAGAAAGTGGGAAATACACTTCTACAAATTGGCACAGGCGACCACTTCCTAAATATAACACCGGTGGCACAGACACTAAGACCAACAATCAATAAGTGGGATCTCCTGAAGCTAAGGAGCTTCTGTAAAGCCAAGGACACTGTCAATGGTACAAAACAACAGCCTACAGAATGGGAAAAGATTTTCACTAACCCTACAAGTGATAGACGACTGATCTCTAAGATATATAAAGAGCTCAAGAATCTAGAGCCCAAAACCTTGAATAACCCAATCAAAAAATGGGGTTCAGATCTAAAAAGGGAATTCTCAGCAGACTAATTATGAATGGCTGAAAGGCACCTGAAAAAGTGCTCATCATCTTTAGCCATCAGAGAAATGCAAGTCAAAACAACTTTGAGATACCACCTAACACCTGTTAGATTGACTAAGATAAAAGACACAGAGGACAGCCTATGCTGGAGAGGGTATGGAGCAAGGGGAACACTCCTCCATTGTTGGTGGGAGTGTAAGCTTGTTCAGCCATTTTGGAAAGCAGTATGGCAGTTTCTCAGAAAATTGAGAATCAATCTTCCCAAGGACCCAGCAATACCACTTTTTGGTGTATACCCTAAAGATGCACAGTCACACTCCAAAGGCATTAGCTCAACTATGTTCATATCAGCATTATTTGTAATAGGAAGAAGCTGGAAACAACCTAGATGTCCCTCAACTGAAGAATGGATTAACAAACTGTGGTACATCTACACAATGGAATACTACTCAGCAGTAAGAAAAAATGATATCCTAAAATTTTCAGGTAAATGGATGGATTTGGAGAATATTCTACTGACTGAGGTATCACAAACTCAGAAAGATAAGCAGGGGATATACTCACTCATTAGTGGACTCTAAACAAACAAACAAACAAGAAAAAAGCAAAGCATGCCCAAGCTGCAAACCACAACCACTGAACAGCTTGGCATCAGAAACACCCTGGACTGACACCTTGGATCCCATTCTCCCTAGAGGAACACCCAACTCACTCTTAAGGGAGGGGGGAGAAAACAGGATCTGCCAGGAGTGGAGACTGAACTAAGCAATATTGTGTCAGTGGGACCATGGGACAGCCTGCAGCCTGCCCAAGAATGGATGGGGTTTTGTGGAGAAGGAATGACCTGATGTGTTGGGAGGGGGAAGGGACCTTGAATAAGGGTATACAAGGTTAGAAAGTATGACTTCTTTGTTAATAATAATAATAATAATAATAATAATGATAAATAATAACAATTATAATAAAAGAAGTTTGCCCTTATACCAGCAGTAAGATTCCTAGCAATAGTGGGGAGGGGGCTTTAAGTGACCGTTTCCTGTAATTACTACTGTAATTGTCATTATAGGGCCTTCATCCAGTGACTGGTAGAAGCAGATTCACAGATCCACAGGTAGGCATGGGGCAGAGCACCTGGAGTTCAGTCGAAGAGAGGAAGAAGGGATTATATGAATGGGGGGATTAGATTATGATGAGAAAATCCACAGAGACAACTGACTTGGGAAAGTTGGATTTATAGACTCTGTATACTCCTGAAAGGCACATAACTAGACCCTAGGAATGTGTGTAGATTGGTCTGTTTGTGGGGCCTCTGGCAGTGGGACCAGAATTTATCCTGGGTGCATTACCTGCCATTTTGGTTCCCACTCTTTATGGTGGGATACCTTAATAAGGCTTGATTCAGGCAGAAGTGGTTTTGTTCTGCCTCAACTTGATGTACCAGACCTTGTTGACTGCCAAAGGGAGGCCTTACCTTGAATTGGGTGGGTGGTGGGGTGGGAGGATGTGAATACAGAGTAGAAGGAGGGAAAGAAGGGGGAAGTGTGGTCCATATGTAAAGTTTAAAAAAAGTAAAATATAATAAAAATAAAAATATAGCTTATAGAAACATGCCAAATTTTATATATTTTGAGATATCATCAATACTTTAAAACAGTACAATAAGATAATAAAAAATAAAAATAAAATGATGCCTACTTTCACTTAGTTTTTAGTTCTACCTTAGTTGTCTTCTGACATCTCATACAAAGAACGTTCATTTGTAAATTCAAAAAGCAAACATCACAGTCTGTTCTGTGAAACATTCAATGACCATTTTCCCCTTATACAAAATCACAGAAAGCTTACCAAATCCTGGAAACTAATAATTACTCAGTTGAACCACCTCTGGGTCAGAGAAGAATTTGAGAAAAAAATTAAAGACTTCCTAGAATTTAATGAAAATGATTCTAACTTATGGGATACAATGAAAGCAGTCTTAAGAGGAAAATTCATAGCACTAGATACCTACATGAAAAGACTAGAGAAATTCCACACAAAAGAACTATCAGCACAGCTGACGGTCCTAGAACAATTAGAAGCAAAGTCACCTAGAAGGAATAGACGGCAGGAAATAATCAAACTTAGACCTGAAACCTGAAATCAACACAATTGAAACAAAAAGAACAATACAGAACAATCAATGAATCAAAGAGTTTGTTCTTTGAGAAAGTCAACAAGATAGATAAACTTTTATCCACACTAATCAAAAAGCAGAGAGAGAGAGAGAGAGAGAGAGAGAGAGAGAGAGAGAGAGAGAGAGAGAGAGAGAGAGAGAGAGAGAATGAGAATCCAAATCAACAAATCAGATACAAAAAGGGAGACATAACAACAGACACCCAGGTCATACTTTGAAAATCTATACTACACAAAAATGGAAACCCTAGAAGAAATTGACAGCTTTCTGAACAGGTATCATTTAACAAAATTAAATCAAGATAAGTTTAAGACATAAACAGTCCTATAACACCAAAGGAAACTGAAGTTGTCATTAAAAGGCTCCCAAATAAAAAAGCCCAGGCCCAGATGGTTTCAGTGAACTGTACTACCAGACATTCAAAGAAAAGCTAATACTCCTCAAACTGTTCCATACAGTAGAAACTGAAGGAATGTTGCCAAATTCTTTTTATAAGGCCCCAATAACCCTGATACCCAAGCCACTCAAACATGAGCAAAGAAAGAGAATTATGAACCAATTTCCCCCATAAACATTGATGCAAAAATTCTCAACAAAATTCTGGCAAACCAAATCCAACAACATATAAAAAGTTATTCACCATGATCAAGTAGGTTTCATTCCAAAAATGCAGGAATGGTTCAACATAAGAAAAACTGTAAATGTCATCCATCATATAAACAAATTGAAGGGAAAAAAACCACATGATCATTTCCTTAGATGCTGAAAAAGCCTTTGACAAAATCCAACATTTCTTCATGATAAAGATCCTGGAGAGATTAGGAATACAAGGAAAATACCTAAATATAATAAAGGTGATTTACAAAAAGTCAACAACCAGCATCAAACTAAATGGAGAAAAACTCAAAGCAATCTCTTTAAAATCAGGAACTAGACATGGCTTTCCCTTCTCCCCTTATCTATTCAACATATTTCTCGATGTTTTAGCTAAAGCAATAAGAGAACAAAAGAAGATTAAGAAGATACAAATTAGAAAAGAAGAAGTCAAACTATCTCTATTTGCAGAAGACATGATTGTATACATAAGTGATGCACATTCACATTCCAAAAGCATTAGCTCAACTATGTTTATAGAAGCATTATTCATAATAACAAGAACTTGGAATCAACCTAGATGTCCCTCAACTGAAGAATGGATTAACAAACTGTGATACATCTACACAATGGAGTACTACTCAGCAGAAAGAAAAAAATGATATCCTAAAAATTGCAGGCAAATGGATGGGTTTGGAGAATATCCTCCTGGGCAAGGTATCATAAACCCAGAAAGATAAGCAGGGGATGTACTCACTCACTGGTTGACTTTAAACAAAAAGCAAAGCATGTCCAAGCTGCAAACCACAACCACTGAACAGGTTGGGATCTGAAGCACCTTTGACTGGCACCTTGTATCCCACTCCCTCCAGAGGAACACCTGACTCAGTCTTGATGTTGGGATGAGGAAAGCGGATCTGCCTGGAGTGGATACTGAACTAAGCCACCTTGAGACCTTGGGACCTCATGTCCTTGCTGGGGAAGAGATAAAGAGATGTGGAGGAGAGAGTGACTGAAAGGGGTAGGAGGAGGAAGGGAGCTTAAACAAGGATATACATGGATAAAATATATGATTTTATTCATAATAAAAACTGGTCAAAATGATATATTGTAGCGGGTATAATAATTTCTGGCAATAAATTAAAAGGTTAATATTTATTAAAGAGTTTATAGAGAAACACTCACAGATATAGATTTTAAACAGCTGTGCAGTTCTTTGGAGATTGGATTGGTCCACATGCTGAAACTCAGAAAATCAGAGCAGATCTTTCATCAAGTGGTGGGTAGGGAGCAGAAGAGAATTCTTGCATATGTTCACCCTGATTGTAAGCTGCACTCAGCCATAACAATTCTGTAGCCTCAATGGTCATAAGTGGGTCTTAGATCTTCACTGGCCAAGAGGCCATACCTCTAGGGCAAGGTAAAGGCATCTGCTCTCCACTAAAATATATGCTATTTTTGTGAAGTATTTGCATATGTCAAGCTATCTGTGACTATAATGTGTATGTGCATGTTTTCATATGTGGACATAGATCTGTGCATGTAGAAGCCTATGTCTGATACCAGGAGTTTCCTTTTTATCACTTTCCACTTTATTGTTTGTAACAAGGTCTTTTGGTTGCACCCAGAGCCCCTGGGTTTTACTAGTATGGTTAAGCAGCTTGCTCAGAGTTTTCCTATCTTTACCATTCTAGCATTGAAATTGCATGTGGCCTATCACACTTATCCATACTTGGATAAGTTACATGGAAAGATGCAAACTCCAGGTCTTGTGTCTTTACAGAAAGTATTGTATCTGCTAAGATATCTCATCAGCCCCATGTAGAGCTTTTGCATTGAGTCCTCCTCACATTTGAAACCTGAATCCCATTAATTACTACATGTTTAACTTTGTCTACATACTGTTTAATCTCATAGGTATTTCATTTTTTTTTTTCATTTCTTATTTGTAAACTCCTAATAATTTTCTAAATGTCATAACACTAATTACTTGGAAAGAGTATCTTGACCTGGTAATAATTAATAAGAGTATGTGTATATTACATTTGTTATTGTTGTTGATATTCTTGCTTAATCTCAGAACTATATGTGAATTTTTGAAGAATATTTGAGATCCAAGATGTGAAGAAGTGTTTTAATGAATACAAGGAATAAACCTAGATTCGAATCAGTTATGGGTTGACAGCAGACTGACCTAGCAGTCAGTATAAATGAGAGCTTTTGCATGCACAGCTTGCTTACCTTAGGTTGGATACTCAGTCCATGTCTGAATGCTAAGATCGTCATCAGTCTCCAGCTCTCATTCATAAAAGACAATGATTGGATATGTAGTATGCTGTACTATACATGTATGCTGATTCCACAGGGAAGGAGACTGAAGATTTTTTAGATTATTGTAATAATCTATGTTGTAATTTCAAGAGAAAGCAACTAATTCTCACAGTGGGCATTCTAACAGTTCCACTGTAATAGCTTTAAGTTTTCTATAGGCTACTTCTGTCTGGGTTGCAATTTTAACTCTACCTTTTACAAGCCTTGAAACCTCACTTTGAACATCAATAAAATGTGAAAAAGGAAAAAAAATGATGGAAGGGGATTAAATAAAGCACAGACGGCTTTAACACAGTTATTGCTACATTTAGAATATTCTTACCTGAGGGGTATCAGTAAAACTCTGATGATCTATTAAATTCAGCTCATTTTTTTAATGTTAGTCATAGAACCCAGTACTTTGCTTTTGGTCAGAAAGTGCTCTATAGCTACATGACCATCCCTAAGATTACAAGGTATAATTTGATCCATCAGCAAATTTTTATAATATTCTAGTTATCCGAAAAATATGTGAATATAAAAATATATGCTTCAATCAGACACAGCAAAAATTTACACTTAATTGTAGAATAGAATGCAAGAATGGTACAGTAGCACAATGTCTTGGTCCAGATAATTCAAACAGAACTAAAAAAAAATGACATCTGACTGCACTTCACCACAGTTCCCAATGTAGACAGACATGTCACAGTAAATCAAAGCCTAATTTCTCTTCTCAGGTAGGACCTATGGGTTGTTTCTGTAGAATAACATGACACTAGGATACCTGCTGATATTGTGTATATATGTGAGTGTCTTCAGGACCCTGAACTCTGGTCAGACCCAAGGCTGTATTACAGAAGGGCTCTATAGCACAATGAAAAGGGAGTTGCTGTCCTTTGTCACACAGACAATTTTAAAGTATTAAGTAACTATGTCCTTCATGCTGCTGAAGAAGCTATGAAAGCAAATTAGAGAACCAACAATAGAGCAATGAAAGCAAACACATTTGCTCCTCAATAAGTGTCTTCACCCCTATAATTGCCATAAGAAATGTACACCACTGTGTCCTTAACTTTTAAAAATAAGTTAAAATTGTACAAAGCCACAGAGATCACTGAGGTATAGGTTTAGGCAACCTGATTCCAGAAGGTGTTGTTAACGTTTCATCTGTAATGCAGCTCTTTCACAAATCTTCCTTATCTTCAGGCCATAAGCTAACAAGCCCCAAAAAATATGCAGAGAACAGTTCCAATTAAGCTATGAGCAAATGCACACTCAGTGCTGCTCTAGATGGCAGATCTAGATTGTAAAGACAATCTGTTCCCCAATACTTTTTAGATAGACTAGAAACCTTCCCCCATATTTTTATCTTGTCTGAAACTCACTCTAACAATCTTTCATCTTTTTTTCCAACCCTGTGGCACAATTAGAATTTCCGCATGACTTACATGCAGTTTTCAGGGAACTCTGTATAATCTTTCCACTGGCCAAAGCATCGTCCACTTTTGTACTCCTATCAGTATCTGAGTCACCTGGAAAGTAACGTCAAACTTGTATAAAGGAATACATAGTTCCCTCTAATAACCTAATCTTGGAGTTTGGCCATGACATTAAGAGCCTTAAAACCTTTTAAATCACATTTCTTATGATTTTGCAACTCTTTGAAATAGCACATTTTTAAAGACAGAGAAGGGGCTGTTGCTTATTTAAAAAAAAAAAAAAAAAACCAGGTGGTTTTTTTGGTTTGCTTTGTTTTCTTGTTTTCCGAACTTGAGACAAGTAAAGGCTTGCCTCACTTACATAGACCACAGAGTTTGGTGTCTCCTGCTTTCTAGTACCAGTCCTATTTTCTCAATGGCTGAGATGCACCTGGCAGCATCTGTATTGAAGATCTTACAGCCAGAAAATGTATGGAGTGATAGCATTTGAGACTTCTTCACATTTTTTTCATAATATCTATTGTTAAGTTTTTGTGCCTGTCACATTTGAAGCTATTTAGATGTCATCTGCTGCCTAAACAGGCTTTAAAAAATCAGTTAAAAAAACAGAAGATAAAGCTTTACCTTACCTTGGAAGTCAACATGTGTCATTGCATGTTTAACCATTCTTACTTAAGAGTTACCATTTTATATGAAACACAGAACAACAAACATTAAATTCAAAAGTATTTTTCCATGAAAGCTTTTATATTTTAATATACTGAATAAATTGTCTCATAGAAAAGCCTTCATATGCCTTTATATGTGATGTCAGCCTTTAAAACTTGAGCCACCAAAGAAGAATGTAATGATACACACACGTTTTTCTAGAACTAGAGAGGTATAGAAAAGCAGAACAAGAGTTCAAGGTCATTCTTGGTTACAAAGTAAGTTTGAAACCAGCCTGGTAACATGATCTTGTGTCTCAAAAATAAATTATCTCATGTTGTGGGAAAACTATTCTTCTTATAATTAGGAAAGAGTTTCAGCAAGGCTTAATTCTCCCTCCCACTGGACATTTTGTTAATAATTGCAATCAGTATTTTAAAAACATACAAGGATTTGGAACCAGATAAGGTACAGGTTAGAAACATTCCAATCAGGTCTTGATTTGCACTCAGCCCCAAGGAGGACATTGGTTCCAATGTTATGTTTCAAATTTCTCTGGAGAAGCTTTACTCATTGTCTCACACACCAAATCTGCCTAATTGTGCATACTTCACCCTCAATTACATTTTCTTGTCTCTGTCTTTTCAAAGAACCTAATTCTTATCTCAGAGATAAGATTACAAGCACAAACGTTGCACCTTGTTTTACTTCTGACACTAATACTAGCTGTCAGGGCTATAGTCAAAATAACAATATTTATATATATATACATAATACCTCTGTTCACTGAATGAGAAGAAGTTTTGCTGCTGGTCTGGAATTGGGTAATCTTTACTGACTAAGCTTCTTTGCTTTGATGTACAGAAAGGCATTGAAGTTTGCCCTAAATGGGTAATTTCAGGCAGATTTGAATAATGGAATGAACTGTAATGTCCAACCTTTTATCAAATACCCACTGCGTTATTATTAGTATTGTGAAAAATGCCGTGTAATGGGCATCTCTGCTTCTTTTCAAAGAAGTTTCCTCAATACTGGCCAATAGAATGATCTTTCTGTAATGCAAATTTCTTCATGCTGATTACCTATTTACAATATTTCAGTCTTCTAATGGCTTTTAGAATTAGAATCCACAATATGGAAATTACATATTTATCCTTCCTTTAGTTCCCTTCTTTCCTCCCAGTCTCCATTCATTCTAACATGTATTTCACAGTTTTCTAAGTTTGCAAAAGAGCTCGACTGACTTGAATTTTGCACATGATGAACTATTAATCAGGCTGCTATACATTTTCTTGACCACTAGCTCCAAGGAACACAGAACTTACTTGTCCAAGCATGATCTAAGACCACAAAAGCACTATGGACATGGAGTAAGAGTTTTTTTGGCTGCACCTCAACAATACCATGATGACCTAAAAATTTCTTAGTTACTTGAGGATCACTATTCATTCTTACGCTTATTATTTTGAATTGGACAGCAATATGTAGACATTGTTGATGTTACAACTGGGGATTTACAAATGAAAGTAAGAAATTGTATTTGAGGCTGTCTGTCAAAACCAGTGTCTAAGTCTATATTTTCATCACATACTTTTAAAATATAGTTATTGATTCCCTACTAGGTATTGATATTGGTCCTGTGTGCTGAAAATGCAGATGGAAAAAAAAAAGATCTTTTCCTGGGATGCACGTGTTAAAAAAAAGAACAAAATAACTAGCCAAACAATAAAAAAATGAAACAGGTTGAAGTAAGAGGATCCAATTTCTGGCAAGGAGAATATTTAAGGAATTAAAGAAGTAAGCATAGTGTTTTTCTTTTCTTTTCTTTTTTTGATTGATTGCTTGGTTTGGAGAAAGAATATTTAAAGCAGAGGAAGCATCAAGAAAAAGTAAATGGAGCATGCTTCTGCTTAGCATATGCACAAAGAGAAGACTGCCTTGTTATAGTACCAAGAAGCAGTAGAAAAAATGACGTCAAACATTTATACCACTTTCGCTATCAAACACTATCACTAAAGGGAATGGAAAGAATTTTAAAACCAGTGACAGGGAGGACTATAAAATTTCATCTTGTTGGCATGACACAGCCATTGCAGTCACCATCTTATAGCAACTATAGATGCATACATTGGTCCTACACAATAGTAGAAACCAAGTCAGTCTTGGATAGATAGGGACTCAGAGTGACCTTCACTCCCTGCTGAACTATTAACTACTGGTAGATGTTGTGGAGTGGGGAAACATGCTCTTCAATAGCACACCTACTAGTGAACCCACTAGGTTACAGAACCCAAAGGATAATTCTGTACTTATTGTTAAATTAAAATCAGTGATTAAAATTAAAATCAGTGATTAAAATCAGTGTATCATAAGTAAAAATAAATTGCTATGAACTTGGGTTTTAGAACAGTATTTACTTTGTCCCATAGGTTTGGGTATGTTGTGTATCCACTTTCATTCCACTCTAGAATGTCATTAATAATCCTTCTTAATTTCTGTCTAGAATCCATTTTTTAATTTGGTAGAGTTGTTCAGTTTCTATGCTTTCTAATGTTTCTATTGTTGTTGATATCCAGCTTTAATTTGCAGTAGTCAGTTAGAATGCAGATTATTTATATTTTCTTGTATGTGCTGAAACTTGTCTGAGTAAGTGCTCAATTTTGTAGAAACTTTCATGAGGTGCTTAAAAAAAGGTATAGTTTTATTATTTGGGTGAAATGTTCTGTAAATATTTGTTAGGTCTATTTGGTTTGTAACTTTACATAACTCTAATTTCTCTGTTTAGTTTTTATCTGGATGACTTGTCTTTTACAAAAAGTGGGATATTGAAGTCTCCCACTATAACTGTGAGTGGGTCAATATGTGATTTAAGTTTTAGAAGTATTTCTTATATAAACTTTGGTATTTTTGTAATTGGGGCATAGATGTTAAGAATTGCTATGTACTCTGAGTGGCATTTTTCTTTGAATATATTGTGTCATTCACTATCCTGATTAGATTTGGTTTGAAGTTTATTTTAGATTTATTTAATATTCAGATATTAAAATAGCTACACCACTTTTGTTTGTAGGCCCATTTGCATGGAATATCTTTCTGTAACTCTTCACCCTGTGGTGATGTTTATCATTGAAATTAAGGTGTGGTTTTTGGATGCAGAAGAGTGAATCCTATTTTTGCATCCATTCTGTTAGTCTGTGACTTTTTATTAGAATTGAGTCCATTGATGTTGAGAGACATCAATGGCCAATGATTGTTGGTTGATTCCTATTATTTTCTTGTTGTTCTTGTTCTCCTCAATGGTGGTTTCTCTTCTTTTGACTTTGCTGGTCTGGGGATTATTTGTTCCCTGCGATTTCCTGGTTGTGGCCAACTATTTAGATTTAAATTTTCTTTATAGCACCTTCTGCCTGGCTGGGTTTATATATAAATTATGCTTTTTTTCATAGACTGTCTTGTTTTTTTCATTGGTTGTGATAGAAAGATTTACTGAGTCTATAGTATTCTGGTCTGGCATTTGTGGTCTTTTATAGTCTGCACCTTACCTGTCCAGGCACTTTTGGCTTTTAGATTCTCTATTGAGAAGTCAAATGTTATTCAAGCAGATTTACCTTTATATATTATTTGTTCTTTTTTGCTTACAATTATTAATTTTTGTTCCGTATATTTAGGGGTTTGATTGTTATGTGCTAAAGGGACATTCTTTTCTAGTCCAGTTTATTTTGTCTTCTGTAAGCTTCTTATACTTTGATAAGTCATCTCCTTCTTAGGAATATTTTCATCATGATTTTGTTAAAAATATTTTTTGTGGCTTTGGTCTGCATTTCATCTCCTTCCTCTACTTCTATTATTTTTTAGATATGGTCTTTTCTAGTGTCCCTCCAAGATTTCCTGGATGTTTTGTGCCAGGAATCTTTTAGATTTGCCATTTTCTTTGACCCATTAATACATTTCTTCTCTTGTGTCTCCAATACCTGATTTTTTTTCTACCTCTTGTAGATATTTTTGAAGCTTGCCACTAGATTTGCTTTTTGAGTAACCTATTTTTTCATTTCAGATTTTCCTCAGTTTGGGTTTTCTTTATAAATTCTATTTTCATTTTCTGGTCTTGAACAGTTTTATCCATTTTCTTTCACCATGTAGTGGTTTGAAAGAAAATAGCTTTTATAGGCTCATAGGGAGAGGCGCTATTAAAGGTTTGTTCTTGTAGGAGTACGTGTGGCTTGTTGAAGAACATATTTTTTTATTTACTTCTGGCTGCCTGCCACTCCAGATATAGAACTTTCAGCTACTTCTTCAGCACCATGTCTGCCAGTACCCTGCTGTGCTTTCCACCATATTGATAATGAACTAAACTTCTGAAACTGTAAGCCAGGCCCAATTAAATGCTTTCCATTATAAGAGGTGCCATGGTCATGGTGTCTCTTCACAGTAATAAAACTCTAACTAAGATGTAGCACAAATTCTAGTTGTTACTAATGAAAACTCAGAGCCAGATATTGGGGAATAGCTGGAATATCATAGACAGGAAACAGACTACAGTCAAATCTCACCCAGCCAACTTCTCAAGGTAAAAGCTATCTTCTAGCTTCCTCAGCCTGGTTTTTCATAGCTTCTACATAATAAATCTCTGTCTTTTTACTTCTGCCTTAAATAGCTTCTTTGCCCAGTAGTTTCACTTCTAGCTTTAACTTTACATCATATTCCAGAGTTAAGATTAAAGGTGTGAGCTACTATTATTTGGTAGTTAGGCCTGTAACTCACAGAAACACAGAAAGATCTCTGTCTCTGGAGTTATAGGATTCAAGGCATAGGTCACCACTCCCAGTCTTTCCTCATGCTGAGATTAAAGGAGTGAATTACCATTCTCTGACCCTCCTTGCTTGGCTGTGAGTGGATCTGTTCTCTGATATTCCAGATTGGTTTTATTAAATATATATCACCATACTAAGACACTGTTTGTTTGTATTCTCATAGATTAAAGAATTTATTCACTTCCTCTTTAAGGACCTCTATTATAGTAATAAAGATTGTTTTAATGTTCTTCAGCTATTTGGTATTATTCAGGGCCTTCTGTAATAAGGTTTCTGCACTCTAGTGAAGACATATTTTCCATGATATAATTGATTTGCTTTTATGCTGAATTCTAGGCATCTGGGGTTAAGAAACTTGTAATTTCTGGTGCTGGATGTCTGGTCTTGCTTTGTTGGTTGGGTATTTTGTTCCTTGGTTTCTGTTTCTTCTCTGATTCTTAGGAGAGTGTGGTAATTGTATGTTGTCCAAAGGAAAACATCTGGGGTCCAGAATTGGTTTGGCATTGGGGATTCTAGGTAAAATATATTTGAGGGTATTGGGACTTGAGCTTTAGAAATAGAGTTAGGCTTTGAGCAGTGCAGGAGTTTCAAAAAAGAAATAGAAGCGGGGTGTTCCATCATGATTTTTCTAGTTGTCCTCTAGAAATGGACACTAAAATAGAGAGGTGACAGCAGAAAGTTCGCTACAGATCTGATGATAAGACTAGGAGGTTGAAATTTGAGAAATGGACAGAGAAAGAGGTGAATATCTTCAGCTAACCTACTTGTCTCCCTGGTGGTAGTAGCCTACATATGTTCAGGGAGTACCTGCTGGAGCTATAGACTGGGATAAAGCAAAGAGTTAAGGGAGCGTTATTAGGAAAAGACTTGTGGAAACGACTGTAGATGGGGGTAAGAAATATATTAGTCAGGGTTCTCTAGAGTAACATAAGCTATAAAATTACTCTCTCTAGGGTATGAGGATTTATTAGAAAGATTTATAGGGTCTGCTATAGCTAATCCAACAATGGCTGTTTATGAAGAAAAGGCCCAAGAATGTAGCAGTTGCCTATAAGTGTTCTACAGATACCTAGTCTACAAGGATGGATACCTCATCTGGTTTCCAGCATAAGATGGAACCTCACAGTAGGCTCTGATGGCAGTAAAGAAATGGGCTTGCTAGTGAAAGGAGAGCAAGCAGGCATAAAACAAAATTTTTCTTCTTCCATGTCCCTGAATAGAGGTAAGTTTTTCCAATTCAGAAAATCTGTATTAAAGGTGTGTCTTCCTGCTTCAAGATCCAGATTAAAGTTGTGTCTTTCTACCTACCTCAAAGATCTGGATTAGAAGCAGATTTTCCCACTTCAAATGTGTTTTGACCGATTGGCTGTCAAAGGCATTGGGAGAAAAATCAGTAATTATTGAAGATCAGGTTGAGATGAGGAGTAGGGTGAAAGAGCAGACTTTCACATGATGTAGTTTTACAGAATAGATTCAAAACTCATGATAGCAAAGCTAAAGTAAATCATGCACTTGACATTTTCTCACTGGGAAGAAAACACTGCATTGAATGATATTTCAAGTACACCGTGCAGCACAGGAACCCGAGAAAGCATTAAATGAGAGACAGAGAGACAGACACAGAGACAGACAGACACAGACAGACACAGAGAGAACTAGGAAAATAGTCAACAATTTTGCATTATCTATTCTTTTCCTGGAAGACAAGAGATGATTTTGATATTTGAGTAGGCATACAAAATTAAATTCAGTTAAGCACAACTAAACCAGTCTATCAGATGGAAATGTCAGTGACTTCAATGAGAACAAAGGCTTTGTGTCAGAGGAATGGGATCCTTATGCTCATACTTTCCTCTCTATAGACACTTAAGACATCTGTAAACAGATATGCTTACAAATACCAAATAAACAAATCTTAAGGGGAGTGATAGATTCAATTTCTCCAAGAAAACAGTTACTGTAATTAGTACATTAAAGGCTAATTATAAAGGCTTCTCAGAGAAAAAGGATCTTCCTTGTGGCGAGCCGCTTTCTGGCCTGCAGAATGATGAGTCACCACATGCACGATTCTTATTGGATCACACTTTATTGGAGTACAGCTCAGTTGAGAATGGTGGAAAGAAGACCCCGAGCCTGAAATGCAGCCTGCTTATATAGGGAAGCCGGAACGTGTGATTGGTGCCCAACGTAATGCCTCATTAGCATATAGCTGGTGATAGGTCCAAAGTAATACCTCATTAGCATATTTCAGGGATCACATCGGATAGGTCACTACTCGATGCCTAATTAGCATAAGCGGCACAGATGCAATAGAATGTTCCAGCAAGCTGTGCAAGGGCCAACCGCGCCCTACACTTCCTTAGAGAAATCTCTACAGCTTTAAAATGTTGTTTAGATTTTATTTAGTCAGATTCTATACTTAAAATTGTTTTTTCTTCCCAAAATATGCTAAGCATTTCTTCCTTCATTGAAAAATAAATTTTATTAATTATCATAGAGAAATATATAAATATCATATACATAAATGTGATAAATTTATATCATATATATAAATATCATAGAGAAAAAATGATCTATTCATCTTAGGGTCTTTCTGTTGATTAAAATGGGAATAACTGTTTTGCTGGTGGATCTTACGATGACCTAACCTCTCAAATTCTTTCCTTTTTCTCTTGGTCTTGGGCAAGAGTTTTGCTCTGTGGGTGTACTAATCTTAGAGACACCATTCATCATTTTATAAAAGAACTAAGACTTAGATATCCCTCAATTGAAGAATGAATTAACAAACTGTGCTACATCTATACAATGGAGTACTATTCAGCACTAAGAAAAAATGATACCCTAAAATTTGCAGGCAAATGGATGGATTTGGAGAATATCCTCCTGAGCGAAGTCTCACAAACTCAGAGAGATAAGCAGGGGATGTACTCACTCATTAGTGGACTCTAAACAAACAAACAAGCAAACAAGAAAAAAGCAAAGCATGCCCAAGCTGCAAACCACAACCACTGAACAGCTTGGGATCAGAAACACCCTGGACTGACTCCTTGGATCCCCCTCCCCTTAGAGGAACACCTGACTCACTCTTGAGGGAGGGGGAACAAAACTGGATCTGCCAGGAGTGGAGACTGAACTAAGCAATATTGTGTCAGTGGGACCATGGGACTGCCTGCTGCCTGCCCAGGGAGGGGATGGGGAGTTGTGGAGAAGAGAGAATGACCTGATGTGGTGGGAGGGGGAAGGGACCTTGAATAAGGATATACAAGGGTAGAAAGTGTGACTTCTTTGTTCATGATAATAATAATAATAAAAAGAAAAAAAGAAAAAAGAAAAAGAAGAACTACGACCTACTAAACTCCAACGCACAAGGTCCTATGTTCTCAGGACTTGAGACATTTTTTGCTAATACAGTCTTACCAAAAATCTTGTGCTGTCCTTGAACATCCCTTTTTTTTTTTTTTTTTTTTTTTTGCTACAAAATGCATCTCTGAGCTAGCCCTCATTTAAACACCTATAACTTGTTGATTTATACTTGTAGATTATATTAAATAATATCCAATATGACTATAGTTAAGTCATTTCTGGACATAACATGTTTATTAATTCATCTTCATTTCAGGCACTAAATTATTCAAGAACAGGGGCACTCATCACAGACTCACCACCACATAGTGCTTTTTCAAATATCAAGCAAGTACATTTCAACATGAATTACCATGAGTCTTTTCATAGATTCTTTTAGAGCCTCTTGGATTTCAAAGCTTCAGAATGTCCCCAGGGTTGATATATTATTTTCTCTTATCTTCAGTGACCCAGACTAAGCCACTGCTAAAGTTACACTTCAGAGTTCATGCACTAGTATGACTACATGTCCTGAACAAGGTATTTGAACATGTGCACCAAGAAGCACTTGACCACATGTACCCAGGACACACTTAATAACGTGGGCTTTATAAGATGCTTAAAATGTAACAAATAAAACTAAGAAAATGGATTCTTATTAAATTTGAATTTTACAACAATTTTACAATTGTTCAAATAGGGGACATATTAAGTATTTTGGAAATATTATAGGTATTTAAATCAATATTTTCTTTTCCTTTTATTAAATTAAAGACACATCAAGTATATTTTTATAGAAAATTTAGCATAGCAATTGAGATATGTTATAATTTTAGAGATATGGTTTCAAGAAGTTAGATTCTTGACAGTTATGTTTATAATGATTGTACATTGATAAATAATAGAATTAATTACATGAAATATATCACTGAGTTAATATTTTTTTGTTTGCATTTTCACTTTACAAATGTGGCTGCCAAAAGTTAAACTTTTTTGGATTTACATGAATTTTTAGAGTTGGCATATATTGTTACCTAGAACATGATCTTGAACTCCATAACTTTACACAAATTCTCAAAATTTAAGTACTGTGCTCAATTCTTATCTCCATAATTAGCAAGAAGATGGATATCAGAACTCACACATTTTGTTCAAAATTGTTTCTACCTGGTGCCCTTGCCTCTTTTTGTTTAAAATCATGTTATTTTAATTAAAATAGATTGTTTTATATAATTTCATTCATTAACTAAGTTGAAAGTTGCATTTGGTAGTTATCATTCTGTATAATGATAACCAATAATTAGGCTTAGGGACTTGCTTTCTGTAAAACTACTGTTCTATTAATTTTTCCCACAAAACTACAAGAAAATCAGATTCAGTCCCACATAACTTTGAAAATTTTATAAATTAAATCTTCCACTCAGGTTTTCTGTAGTAGAGATTCAAGATTCTTCTTGCTTTACTACACATTGTGTGACATCCATCCTCTTGCCAGATGTAAACAAATGCCTGTTGCATAATCTGAAACTTCCAATTTTTTGTGGGGGGAAGTTGGCACAAAGTCTAACCTCTAACCAAGAAATTTTTTGCAACTGATACCTGTTTGGGAAGAGAAAAAAAAACAGTTTTCTCTTCTGAAACTTCTATTTTTTTTATTTGTTCAGTTGTTTAAAGCAGAAGAATTTTCTTGGGTGCTGTCCTACAACCTTGATGGACATAGTTTGAGAACAATAGCTGTAGTGGTCTCATGACATGATAATGAAAAGACAGGAGAACCATTGTACAGTAGGGCAACAGATGATTGCAGCTGATTTATTAAGGTTATAATTAGTACCCTCCATGTTGTCCTTATTCAGTATGTTACTTAATTTAAAATCAAAGAGCTACTGGGGAGAAATATTACTGCCTTATAAGTAAAAGCCAAGATTCTGAGAATAGCAAGTAGTGAGGTAACAACAGATTTCTATATTGCCTTTGATTCTATAATGTATCAGAGATCGTTCATCAGTTAAGAGTGCTTGGAAAAAAAAACTGGAATTTAGTTCCCAGTATCACAAGGGCAGCTTATTACCTTCTGTGGCTCCAACTCCAGGGGATCTGACATGATGCATTCTTCTGGCCTCTTCAGGTCATACACTCAAACACACTCACACAAATGTGTACATGCGCGCACATGCGTGCACACACACATTAATAAAAATAAAAATAATTTTTTAAATGAATAATTGTGACTTGCTGAAATAAGAGCATTCTTTCTGGAATTGTGGACTATTAGAGAAAAAGAAAGGAATGAAGCAGTATAAAGTACATATAGTAACAGAGGGATAGAAATAAGTATGTTAAGTCTATATATAAAAATGTCATCAAGATCACATTGTTTCATATTATTCACATGTATTAATAATAAATAAGTATAATTTAGAGTAGTCAAGTTTCAAAATATTCAAAAATTTTTAATATTTAAGTTATAGGCATTGCACTTAATATCTGTTTAGTATTATTTTGCATTTATTAATTTTTTTCAACAAGTGATTGCTATTGTGAAACTCTGTGTTCAATTCTTGAATGTTTGAACATTCAAGATTCAACATGGTTTGGCAGATGAGAAGAACATTTATTTTGTTTGCAAATGGTATCAGTTTGGTTCCTAGTACTCACATGACAGCACATAACGCAGACACTAGGCACACATAGTATAATATACATAGACATAAGCACTCACACATAAACATAAAATAGTAAAAATAAATCTATTTTAAAATTCTTACATGTGCAATTAATGAATGAGATGCATCAGCAAAGATACTTTCAATAACATTTCCAAGTTATTGATAAGAATTATTTGTTTGTCTTATTAGTAAAATAAAAGTATAATGATCTCTGTAGAGAGATACTGCTATATGTTCCTGGCTAATGCCATAATTAATGATTGATGTAGGATAGGCTAACCCAGTGTGGGTTGAGCTACCCCTGGGGAGGTGATCTTAACTTGTATAAGAGAGAAAGCTGAATAGGTCATGGCAAACACCTCCGTGGCTTCTATTTCAAATTCTTCCTCCAAGTTCCTGCCCTGACTTTTTTCAGTGAGAGTTAAATGCTTAAATAAAGTTTTAGTTTCCCAAGTTACTTTTTGATCATGATGATTTATTACAGATATGGGAACTGTAGCTAAAACTTTGACCACTTTTCTACCTAAAAGATCAGGTTAGGAGCTACAACATCAGCCACAGATGTTCCTCACTCTTTTGGGATCTACTATCTTAACTGGCAGATAAGACTTCCTCTTTCCCCACAGCTGTTGGTGTGCTTTGCTTGGTGATGTCTTTGAATGACAGCTGCAATGATATTTTAAGTTGTCTATTGATTTCGACCTAAACCTGTTCTCCACCATAGTTCTGGGACCAGAACCCCACATGTGGACTCAACCATAATGGTCTGCCTGAATATGTGCTTTCCACCTTATGCCCCCAACCCTGAACTCCAACATCTACAGTTGCTCACAATGTCTCTAACAAAGTTGACTACCTAGGAGCTTCCTGATCACGTTTCTGCGTATACCCAGAATTCACTTTCTCTACTTCTGTCTCCTGATCTTTCAAAAGCTATCTCAACAGTTTCTTTTATTTTTCATTTTCCACCTCTAACAACAACACTTAGATTTAAAGTGACTTTCTCCCCATAAATCAGCAGAAATATGTTACTTCACTGTTACAAATGGTGAGCATTAGTTTTTCATTTGCTTAGAAGTCTTAGCTTACTGAGCCCACTTAATCTGTGTTTGCATGCATAGAGAACTGTGCTATACTCTGTCCAGTGTCTAACATGCAGCACTTAACACTTGTTTACTGTCAAAATGAATCAATAATAATTAATTTGTAGACCTTTTAACTGATGACCACATAATGCAACCCCAAGTCCAAACTCTTTTTATCTGTATTTTAATAACCTTTTCACCTAAGTCCCTACTATTTCTATGTCCATGCATTTATTCATGATCCTGTAAACTCAAATAAACTATCCCCCAATGGGTCTCCTAATTTCAGCCTTCTAGCCCTCACCTTATCTGAGTTCACATCTGAGCTATTTCAAGATCTACTGAAGACCAAATGAGACCAGGCTTGTGGGAGCTCTTTGTTACTTATGGATCTAAGAGAGTGGGTATACTGGAATGTAGGGCAACTTAAAAAACAAAATATAAAATGCTCCAGAACCATTGTTTTATACCCAGGGCTGTGCTGATTTTGTCATTGCTAAAGTGGTGAATAGTCTTTTCCTTCTCTAACATGTTTCTTGATGCCTCCAGCTTTTTTTTTTCTTTCCTTATCTTCCCCACCTTTCTTCACTTTATTGTTCTTCCTCGTTCTTTTTGTGACATACTTTAATTTTGCCTTCATCTGTAGCTGCAATAGGAGCTCATGATCTCCTTTCCACCACTCATTCTAGCTCCAGTCTCATTATCCTAACTGTCTGGCAGAAGCGTTGAGGTTCAGCCACCTCATTCTCCATGAAACATGTGCTTTCCCACTCATCTCCTCACTGAATTCCCCATGAAACTTGAAGTTATATTTTCCAAAATAAAACACAGCATAGGAGCTTTCTGTGTTCTCCTGGAGGGGATGAATTAACTGTACATAGGCTGCTCAGACAGATAAAAATGCTAGCACTTCTTCCTAAGCTAGCATGTACTCAAATGTTTTACAAAAACATTTTGGGACATTCAGTTTCATGAAAATAAATAACAAATATGAAGGCTGAATTTCCCTTGTTCTTTAAAGTGGCATGTTTTTCTTCATTCATTTAGTGATTCTTTAGTTTCCTGAGAAGTACCTGAAAAAATAATTTCTAAATAAATGAAAGAAGCTTAATTTTTAGCTTAGACATGTTTCCCAATTCCCTTCTGCTTTCCCTATTTCTCTGGGAAAAAAAGTGAGAGATAATGAGCAGAATGTGCTTAGAAATTTGGGATTCTGTAGAATGCACTGAGCATCCTCCACCTCTTGCAACACCCAATGTGCTATGAATGGACTCAGGCAAGTCCAATAGCTTATGGATCTTTGTTCACAAGTCCCTACTTTCTGCTTTTTGCTGAAGCTTTTATTTCCAGATGAAAAGCATATTCCTTCATTCATTGGCTTTTTATGGTTTTATGATTGGTCAAACATTCGTCCTGGAAGCTGGACTACCACTAGTAGCTATTCTCTATAATTTTGTGTCAATGTTTTGTGAGGAATTAGGATTTCTCCCTGGGATACACTTCCCACTTGGTCACTGCAGATACTTACCATGCTACCTCCTCATAGGACATATTTGGTTTTCCTTTTTCTCTTCTTTATTCTCTGACACAAGAGATATACTTAAACACATTAAGACCAGCTTGCTGATCAGGCACACCCTCAGAGAGCCATGCTTGTATCTGTCATCTTTTTTGTTCCCCTTTTATCACTGATGATTATGCCTGAGATAGAGACCAACAGTAATGGTAGGTCCCAGTGTAGAATACTTACCTTTCTTTTTATTGGAAAAACATTTAAAATATATCATCTTTAGTATTAAGAGACTACATGTATATTCCTTAGATGTTACGACCCAAACATATTTATAGTTATGTTTATGCACAAAAAATATCTTGTTCATTATCTCCTTTCTTATTTTGTTAAAAAGAACATTATGGTTGACTCTATTATGTGTTTCTTCTTAAATTTATCTATTTATATATAAACATACACATACACTGAGAAGTGTAATAAGTATTTATTGGTATGTCAAATAAATATAATATATATTAATAGTATAACATTTATAAGATTCACAATACTTTTCTCTTTACAAAAACATACTACAGGAGTATAACTAAGGCATTTACAAATTAAATATAGAGCAATAATCATTTATATAACTCAACATTTATTATTAATATTAGTAATTTTATATAATTAAATATTGCCCTAATTAAAAGTCTATAATATTCATATCCCAACAGAAACACTGCATATATGGAGCAAAAATCACAGCCAACCATATTCTAATAATTCAAAGAAAAAGAAGCTTAAGAGTCAGCTTTTGCTTTGACATAAGAGGCATAGACAAACTTTGTGGCAATGTTTAATTACATTTTTTACATCCACTCAGCCTAGATTACATAATGAAAGTAATTCTACCAACAGGTAATATTACCTAAAGACACATTCTGTCCCATTAGTTAGGAGATACAATAGCTGCCTGCCCATGGAGGAGGGCAGAGGTAATCTTTCCCATGGTCTATAATCAAATGCCTGTTGCATTTTGAGCTCTGACTGGGAGTTTCCAAATGATACTTTAGGTTTCTCTATTGTTCTTAATGGTACATTATGTTTCATTTAATTCAAAAATAGCAAATGCTCCGTCAACACACTGAAAATGTAGTTAATGAAGAAAGATGATCTAAGTCGTTATTTAGTGGCATTTCTCTCCACACATGTGCACACTGTCACACACAAATAAGTATTTTGGTAATACTAAGACTAATGTGTACTATAGGACACCTCTGAATTTCAGTTTGTGCCTGCAACAAGAAATAAATAATGCTCAGATAGTCACATGGTGAACAGTGAATGATATATAGCATATGAAACACATCCTAGTATAATTGTGAAAACCATTTTAAATGTGGTATGACTTCCCATTCTCTTACACATGAGATTGAGGCAATCTTTAAAAATATATAGATTTAGATGCATATCCCATTGTCATGCATCTTCTTCATCTGTTTAAAAATGCACCACTATAGTGGAATTGTGTTCTGCTCCACTGTGAAGAATTGTCCTGCCTACTGGTTTAATAAAAATGCTGATTGGCCAAAGGCATACAGGAAGTATGGGTGGGGCTACCAGACTAAGAAAACTCTGTGAACAGGAAGAACAGAGTAGAGATCCCACAGAGATGCTAGAGAAACCAGTGGAAAAGTCAGCAGAAGCAGAGGAAAGAAGCTGAAATGCTGTTTGGAAGAAATGTACCAAGCTGCATGGCTTAACAAAGTAAGAATCATGGGTTAGGTGAGGGTAAAGAGTTAGCAATCTATATGCCTGGCCCCAGGTCTATCAGCAAGCAGAGTAAAATTAATATAAGTGTTTATGTGTTCCTGTGGGACTATGAGTGTGCAGGTCTATGGGGCCAGGCAGGAAAAGGTAAGCTTCCAGCTAGCCAGCCTCAGAGCTGCTACCATAAAACACATGGTTCTGAGTACTTTGATAAGAAAAGATGGCTCATTCTAATTGATCATTCAATCATGTGATTATATAATAATATAATCTATAATATAATCATACTTACCTTAATACATACCCACAAAGGTGATATTACAGAACTGTAAAATTTTGTCATAGAGTCCCCATTCCAAATAAGAAGGTTATGACAGGCTTAGTTCACTTGAACATCAGTTTTATAGTTTTCCATCCAAGAAATTTGTAATGTCATAAGAAATTCAAATATATAATACTAAAGCATTATGAGACACGCTGATAAGGCAGGCTTCATCCAAATGGCCCAGTTTATGATTGGTTCTGACAAGGCTGGTCAGAAGAGTATTCAGGAGCAGAAGTTATTTTCCAGACCTGTTCCCTGAATTAGAAGCAGGATTTCAGTAGGTGACAATAGAGAAAATGAGAAATTTTGGGCAAAAGAAATATATTAACAAAATGAAAAAAGCATTTTTCATGCCTAAACCAAAAGTGTCTTAAGTTTGCTTTACTGAAACACTAAGAAACCATATACATAGGAGATTGTAATTTATTTTCAAAGAAATTGTAGCCCCTTTCATTACCTGTATTTATGTTCTTGTCAGCAAGGCAGAGAAAAGTTTTTATTGTCCTTAATTTGTGTAGATGCAGCCCAGTAAGAATTACACCTATTTTATTTGTATGTGGATGTATGTGGTATACATGTGCCACAGCCAATGTATGAAAGTCAGAAGACAACTTACAAAAGTAAATTTTCTTCTACTATCATATGGAGCATAAGAATTGAATTAAGGACATCAGGCACAGAAGAGGAACCTTTACCAAATCAATCATTTAGTTGGCTGTGAGTGTTAATTAAATTAACAAAGCACTGATGTGATCCAAAGAAAAATGAAAGAAGGGTGATCAATAAAATTTTTTGACATGTCTATTGCAATTAAAAAAAGAGAGATACCATAAAGCTGAATGTAATAGAGTCTCTTATAAATTCACTGAGCATAGACTATTAAAAGTCAGCAAATGGGGGTCTAATAGATTAAAATTGCACTGAAATTTGAAATAAAAATAAAAGTATATGATAAATTTAAAGAAAGATAAACTATATCTATAATTCAGAAATAAAACTTCACTTTATGTGTAAAATAGAGACTATGTATAATTAAGATTTCTAAAAAGGTAATTAGAAAATGACTCTCAAATGCAGCAGAGGGGGTGGAGTTTATGAGAATAGAATTAGAAGACCATAATTTGGGCCCAGGAAAGAATGGCAAACAACAGAAAGTATGGAATTCTGGGAGAATGTATGCTGAAATGCATATGATGTCTGTAACTTTAATTGTGTGGACTCCAGCAAATTAATCTCTCTGAGTCTCATTTCCTCAAGGACAATTGCTTTAATTATGTCTTAGAGGGTACAATAGTATACCAACCCTGAAACTAGGCTTCAGGTTTCAAATTGTAACTGAATAACTGAGTAAGATAATTATCTTTCCTCAAATTCTCTATATGTAAAATAATAGTGTTGCTCCACTGCTACTATCCATCAGCACTGTTTTCTAGGGAGGCGAACTTAATAGAGCAAAGCAGAATGGTATTGTGATTCCAGGTTTGGACAGTGTCATTTTTAATAAGTAGCAAATGTTTTAAATTTAAAAGATTGATAAATATTACTAAAATTAATCATAACAGATACAACAGGAAATTGAAGCATAAGATGGAGAAAAGTTCAAAGTTATGTTATAAAACTTAAGATATCAATATTCATCATAAATATTTAAAACTGCAATAAATCATTTTAAAGAAATGTATAAACACACCTTCATAAGAAGTTCTTGTTTTCTGAGCAGAAGAACAAATATATGTGCCAATTTTCCATGTGAGAAACAGTATTATTTCATTACTATTATGATATTATACACTATCTTGTGAACATTGTACATTTATTATGTTTTTAATTTTAAAATTAACTATTATTGAGTATGTATATGACATGGAAGAGTTGCATACCATCATAAGCATGTGGTATTCAAAGACAACTTTGTGGAGTCAGCTTTTTCTACAGTCTTGCATAGGTACTGGGCTTCAAGTTATATCACCAAGCTTATGTGACAAGTGCCTTGACCTACTTATTTCACCAGCTCTCTCATGATATTCTTAAAATGTAAATTTGAGAAATATCTATTTCATATGGTTGTTATATAAGTAGATAAGTTAGTGTGCCTAAAATGCCATAGGATACACACACATATTAATTCTCTTTGTTAGTGATAAAGAAAAATTTGTGGATTGGTTATGAGGCAGCCATTGTTTTAAAGTATCATAGAAAAAGGGATTAAGAAAGAAGCTGTTTTGAATAGTCAAGAGCATAATAGTATCTGAGAACAAAAGAGAAGACTACCCAGTAGAATTTTTTCCACAGTGAAAATAATTTATTGCAGCATCATAGATTTAATGTGTCAGTGTTTTTGGTACCACTGTCATACCAAGTTTGCATAACCATCCTACAGCTGTTCTCAGAAGAACAGAATGTGCAAACGATAGAGAATATTATCCCACTCCTAAGCCAATTCTGTTCATTTCCATACTGTTATTTTCTCTGATAACAGAAAACCTTTCTGCTTTGTGTCTACATTAATTTTTATTTTAATCATTGGAAAGCTTGGAGTCCTCAATTTAGAAAGAATTCATGGGGCAGAGAGATGGCTTTTTGGTCAAGAGCATAGCTGCTTTTTGGAAGATGTGTTCAGTTATAGGACTCACACCAAGAAGCTCACAATTGCCTGCAATTTCCTCTTCAGGAAATCTAACTTTTTTTGGCTTCCAATGGCATGTGTTTGCATAGACACACACACACACACACACACACACACACACACACACACACATAAAATTAAAAATAAATTAAATAAAAAGTATAAAAGAGCCAGAAAGGGGCATGGACATATCTGCTATCGATTTGATACTGGTGTCTTGGTCAGAGTATCCCCAGAGCCTACATACCTACCTTCACTCCAGGATGAGCCAAGTAGCCCCCAGCCTGTCAGCCTTAATTGGGAAGCGGTAGGTGCACGTCTCATTGCTCATGCTGGCAGCCTCACCAACCTGGCCAAGTACCCAGCATCCACAGTACAGATCCTTGGGGCTGAAAAGGCCCTGTTCAGAGCCCTGAAGACAAGAGGCAATACACCAAAATATGGACTCATTTTCCATTCCACCTTCATTGGTCGAGCAGCTGCAAAGAACAAAGACCGCACCTCCCAATACCTAGCAAACAAATGCAATATTGCCTCAAGAATTGATTGCTTCTCAGAGGTGCCCACAAGTGTGTTTGGAGAGAAACTGCAAGAACAAGTTGAGGAGTGGCTGTCTTTCTATGAGACTGGAGAGATTCCACGGAAGAACCTGGATGTTATGAAGAAAGCCATGGTTCAGGCAGAGGAAGTCGCTGCTGAAATTGCCAGGAAGCTGGAGAAACAGGAGAAGAAACGCTTGAAGAAGGAAAAGAAGCGACTGGCTGCACTGGCCCTGGCATCTTCAGAAAACAGTAGCACTCCAGAAGAGTGTGAGGAGGTAAATGAAAAACCTAAGAAGAAGAAAAAGATAAAACCCCAGGAGACTCCACAGTAAAATGGAATGGAAGATCCACCTGTCTCCCCGCCAAAAAGTAAGAAAAAGGAAGCTTTTCCCAAGGAGGAGTTAACTAGTGATCCTGAAGAAATGGCTACTAGCAGCATAAATCCTCCCAAAAGAAAGAAATCTTCACCTAAGGAGGAAATGGCCAGTGAACCAGAAGAGGCAGCAAGTCCCAGTGTCCCCAAAAAGAAAAGGAAATTTTCTTCTGAGCCACCTGAAGCTGCTGCTAGCAGCACAAAGAAAAAGAAAAAAAAGTTCCAGAAAGCCTCCCAGGAGGAGGATTGGAACGGACATGTTTGGTGGGAGGGGCATAACTTGAGGTGACAGTTCCTGCCCATCATATACCCCAATAAAAACACAAAAAACATAGAAAAAAAGAGCCAGAAAGTATTAATGAAAATTCTATGTCTAAAGCAAAAAATTAAAAGACCCAGTTTAACAATTAACCAAGGGGAAGCTTACAAAGAATAGCTCAGCATACTCCTTTCATCAGATTCCATCAAAAAATAAATTATTAAGAAGAAAAATGCTCTAATAAGAGACTATGATTGACAATGGACTATAAAGAGGCTCATCTCTAGAGATAAAAAAAAATCAAAGCACTGAAGCACTGTACAGAGAGTGGAAGAGTTAGCCACATAGTGCTTGTTACATGAGTCATCTACATACATATTACATAACATACATTACATACATACTACCAACAGATCCACTAGTTTGTCTAGAAAAAAATTATAATTATTATCCAAAGAAATGCATGAAATGTCAAGATGATAGGTAAACATGGATAACATATTAAGCGGAGCAATGATTCTTATTAGGTGTGTTTTGGAAAATATATGTGTCAACATGAGATACCAGCTAGTATCAAAGGATAATCATGACCAGAAATGTTAAAATATCATCCTTATAAATACAGATGGGCATTCTCCAGTGAGCATATCAATTGCTTTATGTGCAAGTTAAAACTTAAAACTTAACATGTGGAAAGTATACCCACATACTTGTGGATCCAAGTTAGAAAAAAAACAATAAAATGTTAAAGCACCCATTTAGGTACAATCTGTACATGAATATTAAAAAGAAATATGGTTTGACTATATTTATCAGCTAATTAGCATTATCACAAGTTTGAGATATTTATTAATAGAATTGATAGGATTTATATCAGTAAATATTATAATATAGTGGGAGACATTGTGTTTAGGACTATAATGTAATAGTAGCTGAAATTAAATTTCTCAAAAGCCAGCAAATTTGACAAAGACAAATAGAATCATATCAAATTCCCATTAGAGCAAATAAGTTGTTCTTAATGGTAAGCAAGTTGATAAATAGGACAGATCTCTCAAAAAATCCAAGTGGTAACTTGCTTTGTAGTAAATTATATTAAAAGAGCTTTTTGAAAGCCTGTAATTCTAATTACATATGTAGATATTATAAGATTCCTGCATAATATTTTCAAAATAATGACACTAGAATAAAAGACAAATGTACAACCCATAGTAAATGAGGCAAGTGTGACAGATAGCAGGTGATGAAATGACATATAGGCAAATGGACAGATAGATTAATTAATTTAAGTTTCTTGAGGTTTTCAAAAGAAAGAATATAAATTATATATTATTATATATTTAAAAAGAAATATATGACTAGTTCCTTATAGAATACTCTTAAAAGTAAGATAAAGTTAAAAAAAAAAGATAAAGGAGCTATTTAGTAATTTAATCATTCATTCAGACAGTAATTTATCCAGTCAGTGAGTAATGAATTCAGTCAGCTAGTCAGTAATTTATTTATTCTTTTATTAAATCAGTAATTCATTCATTTAATCACTCACTAATTCAGTCAGTTAGCCATTATTGTCTCCATAAAGAAGCAGAAAGAATCTTGATTGAAAGTTTGCATTAGGTGAGAAGACTAGTGAACACACACACACACACACACACACACACACACACACACTCACCCCTCAAGATTGTGTGAAGAGTTATGCTGGGAGTCAGCTGTGGTGATATATGCAATGAAAATTGCCTGAAATAAGGACAAAGCCAAGCCAATTCTTACCCAGCAAACTCCTCAGGCTGAAAATGGGTCCTTTTCCTCCTCTGGCTACTTCTTTTTTCTTTTAAGGTATCTCTTTCTATAAACTCTCTACACCTATCAGCCATGTCTATCTTTTCTTCTGCCTTGCTATTGACCATTTAGTTCTTTACTAGATAGTTAGGTGTTTTAAACAGGCAAAGTAACATAGCTTCACATAGTTAAATAAATGCAACATAAACAAAAGCAATACAAATTAAAATAGTATTCTACATTTTCCCTTTTTTTGTCTAAATAAAGGGAAAGTTTTAACATTAACATAGTATAGCCACACAAAACAAACACTGCTATCAAGCGAGAATTAATTCACAATATTTATTCTATTTACATTTAGAAAATGTAAATAGATTTCAGAGAAAGCACTTTACCACTCATCCATCTTGATAACTCCAAAGTTTTATACATGATCTACTTTCTATAACTAAGTAAAACTTCAGTTATAACTATCTAGTTAACTTTAACTCCATCAGTAGCTCCAAAAGGACATAATATTATTTGGGTAAAGTGTATTGTAAGCAACTTCCAAGACTCTAGAGATGACACAGATATCAGAATGCCTGGATAGTCACCTAAAGTTCCTCTGCAATGTTGGAGCATCCATCTTCATTCTAGAGGCCCATAGCATCTGGCAGACTTTTCAATGAAGCAGAAAATTTGAAAAACTGTCCTACCTATATTGACACTTTCCTCTGAGTCCTACAGAATGTCTGGCAGTTTCTTCTGTGAAGTAGAAACTCTGACCAACTATTCATTCTACCTTGTTTTGGCACAGTTTAGTGATCACTTTACTGTGAGTCCTTCAGGTTAAGTTTATACAAGATACCATCAAGCAGCCCATGCAAGAGCAGCTTTTTGACCAAATGGCTAGCTTTGCCATGTTGAAAGCAAACTTCATAAGGAGTTTATTTTTTAATACTCATTATTTCTGAATAAAATTGGCACTGTCTGGAACTGATGCATATTATAGTTATGAAAAGCCCTAAGTTAACAAAATACTTTAAATTCAATATACTGTAGGTCTTTTAAATGTTTAAAGACCATCTATCTGACTAAAGTATACCTTTTTCATCTAGAAAACATAACTGTTTTTATGCAAGTTTAATTATATAGATTAACCACTAACCTCATTTATTACTTATACATTGCATTAAATAAATTGCAAAATTAAAATGCCCAAACAGTGGAAACATCTTATAGTATATAACAAAAGCAATTTTAAATAGATACCTATATTTCAAAGTCCGTTTAAATGCAAAATATCTAAGATTAATAATTTTCTTTTTCTGTACTCATGTATCTCCTTAAATTATAACAAAACTTTATAACTCACTAAATAAACAAAGGCCACCCACACTGTCTCTTGGAATTATGGGCATAGTATTCTCCAGACTGCTTCATGCTATCTGTGGATGAAGTATCTTTAGGGTCCCTGAGAAAATTTGAGATAATGACCAAGTCCTAGAAAGAGCAGCTACAGTCTTTGATGATAATCACCTGTCAAGATTCAGAATATCTCCCTTGTTCAAATCTAATCCATATTAACCTGGAATGAATCTATAACCTCTGGTATCCTATGAAAACAAAAGCAAAACCTCTCTCCCAAAGTAACAGATTGGTTTTAAAGTTAAGGCATTCCTAAGGTATTTAAATTGGTTTAATGTAGCAGTGCACTTCAAAGTCCCATATCTCTTAGCAGCTGTTGTTTGCTTATCAACATTCAAAAAATTTAAAATCAACACAGTAACATATAGGATCCAGAGTCCCTATGTATTTCCCATCTCTACATGGCTTATTCTATTTTAATTACTTTACTACTCTTTTTTAAAAACTTTATTTTTAAACTACTCAAATTTTCTAGGATTATATTTTTTTTCTTTAACACTATGCATATTGTAAAACACACTAACACCTGTTCAGAGATTTTCTATGTGGAGCTCTTTGACTACATTTCTTTTAGCCTTTTTTGACCTTCTGATAAAACTTTTTTGTTGTGATTTTTTTTAATTGAAGAAATTTTTATTTTGCATACCAACCAGTGTTCTTTCTGTCTGTCTTTCCTCTTCCCAGTTCTTCCACAGGTCCCCCTCTCCCATGTACCTATCTCCTCATTAATTCTCAGAAAGAGCAATGACTCCCAGGGTAAGTCAATACAGTTTGGCATGTCCAGTTGAGTTATGACCAAGTCCCTTCCCCCACTATCAAGTCTGAACAAGATGTTCCTCAGTAGGGAATGGGTTCAAAGAAGCCAGTTCATTTATCAGCAATAAATTCTGGATCCACTGCCAGAGGCCCCACAAACTACTAACACAATTGAACTGTCATCCATATTTTGAAAGCTTACTTCAGTTTCATATTAATTCCCCAACTGTCATTTCAGAGTTAGTGAGTTCCAAAGAGCTCAGGTCAGCTGTCCCTGTGGATTTTCTCATCATGATTTTGACCACTTTGCACATATAATCTCTCCTTACTCTCTTCAACTGGACTAGGAGCTCAGCCATTGACTAGCCATGGTTCTCTGTCTCTGCTTCCATCAGTTGTTGGATGAAGGTTCTGAAATGCTAATTAGGATGGTTATTCATTTGATTGTAGGGGATGATCATTTTAGGTATCCTGTCCACTACTGCTTGAAGTCTTTTTTTTTCTTCTTTATTTATTTTCTATTTATAAAAAAAAACAGTAAAATGAATTTAAAATGCTGAAAAGTTAACAATAACTATAAAGAAGATAAAAATCATAGGCATGACTTATCAAGGGTGATAATGCAAATAAGATTGCTACACATATATTTACTTTGTGTTCAGCATTCCCTCTGAATTTTTTTCCCATCCCTGTATATCCTTATCCAAGGTCACTTACCCCTCCCACCACATCAGGTCATTTTTCTTCTCCACAACTCCCCATCCCCTCCCTGGGCAGGGAGCAGACAGTCCTATGGTCCCACTGACCCAATAATGCTTGGATCAGTCTCCACTCCTGGCCAAATCGAGTTTTGTCCCCCTCCCTCAAGAGTGAGTCTGGTATTCCTATAGTTGGAGTGGAATCCGAAGGGTCAGTCCAGGGTGTTTCTGATCCCAACCTGTTCAGTGGTTGTGATTTGCCGCTTGGGCATGCTTGTTTTTTTTTCTTGTTTGTTTGTTTAGAGACAACTAATGAGTGAGGACATCCCCTGTTTATCTTTCTGAGATTGTGATACCTTGTTCAGGAGGATATTCTCCAAATCTATCCATTTGCCTGCGAATTTTAGGATATCATTTTTTCTTACTGATGAGTAGTATTCCATTGTGTAGATGTACCACAGTTTGCTAATCCATTATTCAGTTGAGGGACATCTAGGTTGTTTCCAGGTTCTTGCTATTACAAATAATGCTGCTATGAACATAGTTGAGCTAATAGCTTTGGAGTGTGAATGTGCCTCTTTAGGGTATACACCCAGAAGTGGTATTGCTGGGTCCTTGGGGAGATTGATTCTCAATTTTCTGAGAAACCACCATATTACATTCCAAAGTGGCTGAACAAGCTTACACTCCCACCAACAATGGAGGAGTGTTCCCCTTGCTCCGCATCCTCTCCAACATAAGCTGTCATCTGTGCCTTTTATCTTAGCCAATCTAACAGGTGTTAGGTGGTATCTCAAAGTTGTATTGATTTGCATTTCTCTGATAGATAAAGATGAAGAGCACTTTTTCAGGTGCCTTTCAGCCATTCGTAGTTCCTCTGCTGAGAATTCCCTTTTTAGATCTGTACCCCATTTTTTGATTGGGTTATTAAAGGTTTTGAGCTCTAGATTCTTGAGCTCTTTATATATCATAGAGGTCAGTCCTCTATCACTTGTAGGGTTGGTGAAAATCTTTTCCCATTCTGTAGGCTGGCGTTTTGTCCTATTGACAGCATCGTTGGCTTTGCAGAAGCTTCCTAGCTTCAGGAGATCCCACTTATTGGTTGTTGGTCTTGGTGTCTGTGCCACTGGTGTTATATTTAGGAAGTGGTCACCTGTGCCAATTCGTAGAAGTGTATTTCCCACTTTCTTTTCTATCAAGTTCAAAGTGGCTGGGTTTAAGTTGAGGTCTTTGATCCACTTGGATTTGAGTTTTGTGCAGGGTGACAGGCTTGGATCTGTTTGCATTTTTCTACACTCTTCCATCCAGCTATGCCAACACCATTTGTTAAATATACTATCTTTTTTCCATTGAATGTTTTGGGCCTCTTTGTCAAAGATCAGGTGTTCATAGGTTTTTGGGTTAATGTCTGGATCCTCAATTCTATTCCATTGGTCCACAAGTCTGCTTTTATGCCAGTACCAGGCTGTTTTTATTACTGTAGCTCTATAGTATAACTTGAAGTCAGGGATGGTTATACCTCCTGAGGTTCTTTTATTGAGTAAAATCATTTTGGCAATCCTGGCTTTCCTGTTATTCCAAATGAAATTGAGTATTGTTCTTTCAAGGTCCAAAAAATATTGTGTTGGGATTTTGATGGGCAGTGCATTGAATCTGTAGATTGCCTTTGGTAGAATTGCCATTTTTACTATGTTAATCCTATCAATCCAGGAACATGGGAGAGCTTTCCGTTTTCTGGTATCCTCTTCAATTTCTTTCTTCAGTGATTTAAAATTTTTGTCAAATAGGTCTGTTACTTCTTTAGTTATAGTTACTCCAAGGCATTTAATACTATTTGAAGCTATTATGAAGGGTAATGTTTCCTTTATTTCTTTTTCAACTCTTCTATCTTTAGTGTATAGTAGGGCTACTGATTTCCTTGAGTTAATCTTGTATCCTGCTACATTGCTGAAGGTGTTTATCAGCTGTAGCAGTTCCTTGGAAGAATTTTGTGGGTCACTTATGTATACAATCATATCATCTGCAAATAGAGATAGCTTCACTTCTTCTTTTCCAATTTGTATGCCCTTAATCTCTTTTAATTCCCTTATAGCTTTAACTAAAACTTCAAGAACTATATTGGATAGACAAGGGGAGAGAGGACATCCTTGTCTAGTTCCTGACTTTAGTGGGACTGCTTTGAGTTTTTCTACATTAAGTTTGATACTGGCTGTTGTCTTCTTGTAAATCACCTTTGTTAAATTTAGGTATTCTCCCTGTATTCCTGATCTCTCCAGGGCTTTAATCATAAAGGAGTGTTGGATTTTGTCAAAGGCTTTTTCCGCATCTAAGGATATGACCATGTGGTTTTGTTCCTTTAGTTTGTTTATATGATGGATAACATTTACAGTTTTTCATGTTAAACCTGCATTTCTGGGATGAAGCCTACTTGGTCGTGGTCGATGATATCTTTCATACATTGTTCTATACGGTTTGCCGTGATTTTGTTGAGAATTTTCGCATCAATATTCATGAGGGAAATTGGTCTGTAATTCTCCTTCTTTGTTGTGTCTTTGAGTGGTTTGGGTATTAGGGTAATTGTGGCCTCATAAAAGGAATTTGGCAATATTCCTTCAGTTTCTACTATGTGAAATAGTTTGAGGAGTAATGGTAGTAATTCTTCTTTGAATGTCTGGTAGAATTCGGCACTGAAACCATCTGGACCAGGGCTTTTATTTTGGGGGAGGTTTTTAATGATAGCTTCAATTTCCTTAAGGCTTATAGGCCTGTTTAGGTAATTAATCTGATCTTCATTTAATTTTGGTAGATGATACCTGTCCAGAAAGCTGTCCATTTCTTCTAGGTTTTTCATTTTTGTAGAATACAGATTTTCAAAGTATGATCTGATAATTCTCTGTATTTCCTGGGGGTCTGTTGTTATGTCCCCCTTTTCGTTTCTCATTTTGTTTGTCTATTTTTTGATTAGTTTGGCTAGGGCTTATCTATCTAGTTAACTTTCTCAAAGAACCAACTCTTAGATTCATCGATTCTTTGTATTGTTCTTTTTGTTTCAAGTGTATTGACTTCAGCTCTAAGTTTGATTATTTCCTGCCATCTACTCCTTCTAGGCGAGTTCACTTCTAATTGTTCTAACGCTTTCAGCTGAGCTGTTAGGTCTCTAGTGTGGGATTTCTCTAGGTTTTTCATATAGGCATCTAGCGCTATGAATTTTCCTCTTAAGACTGCTTTCATTGTGTCCCACAAGTTTGGATATGTTGTAGATTCATTTTCATTGAATTCTAGGAAGACTTTGATTTCTTTCTTAATTTCTTCCTTGACCCAGAGATGGTTTAGCTGATTGATGTTTAGTTTCCATGAGTTGTTAGGCTTTCTCTGGGTTTTGATGTTGTTGAACTCTAACTTTTGGCCCTGGTGGTCCGATATGTTACAAGGGATTATGTCCATTTTTTTGTATCTGTTGATATTTGCTTTATGACCAATTATGTGGTCAATTTTGGAGAAAGTTCCATTAGGAGCTAAGAAATATGTATATTTCTTTTCCTTTGGGTGGAAGGTTCTGTAGATATCTGTGAAATCCATTTGCATCATAACCTCTTTTAGACTCCTTTATTTCTCTGTTGAGACTCTGTCTGGTTGATCTATCCAGGGTTGAAAGTGGGGTATTGAAGTCTCCCACTATTACGATGTAAGAATTGATGTGGGATTCAAGCTTTAGCAGTGTTTCTTTTACATAAGTAGGTGCCCTTATATTAGGGGCATAAATATTTAAGATTGAAATCTCCTCTTGACCAATTTTTCCTGTGATGAATAAGTAGTGACCATCTTGGTCCCTTTTAATTGCTTTTAGCTTAAAGTCTACTTTGTTAGATATTAGGACTGCAACCCCTGCTTGTTTCTTAGGACCGTTTGACTGGAAAATCTTTTCCCACCCCTTTATTCTAAGCCTGTGTCTATCTTTGCAGTTGAGGTGTGTTTCTTGTAGGCAAAAGAAGGATGGCTTCTGTTGTTGTATCCATCTTGTTAGTGTGTGACGTTTTATAGGAGAGTTAAGACCATTGATATTAAGGGAAATTAGTGACCATTGATTCATATTTCCTGCCATTTTTGGTGGTAACTTGTTTGTATTTCCTTTCTCTAGGGTATTCTTCTGTGGAATTGTTGATTGTGATTTCGTGGGTGTATCTGGGGTCCTTAGGTTGGAGTTTTCCCTCTAATACTCTCTGTAGTGCTCAATTGGTAGACAGATATTCTTTCAGCCTTACTTTGTCCTGAAGTTCCTTGTTTACTCCATCTATGGTGATTGATAATTTTGCAGGGTATAGTATTCTAGTTTGGCAGCCATGCTGTTTTACCGTCTGTATAACTTCTGACCAAGCCCTTCTAGCTTTCATCATTTCCATTGAATAGTCAGGCATTATTCTGATGGGTCTGCCTTTATATGTGAGTTGGCCCTTTTCTTTTGCAGCTCTTAAAATTTTTTCTTTGTTCTGTATGTTTTGTGGCTTGATTATATTGTGGTGCACTGACTTTTTTGAGTGGTCATATCTATTTGGTATTCTGTAAGCTTCTTGTATCTTTATAGGCATTTCCTTCTTCAGGTTAGGGAAGTTTTCTTCTATGATTTTATTGAAAACATTATCTGTGCCTTTGAGCTGGTATTCTTCTCCTTCTTCTATTCTTATTATTCTCAAATTAGGTCTTTTCATGGTGTCCCAGATTTCCTGAACATTTTGAGTTATGGCTTTTTTAGTTTTACTATTTTTTTTGACTGATATATCTATTTGAGTTACTGAGTCTTCCACTTCAGAGATTCTATCTTCCATCTCTTGAACTCTGTTTTTTATGCTTGTATCTGTGGTTCCAGCTTTTTTCTTCAGATTTTCTATTTCCATCTTTGCCTCATTTTGTGCCTTTTTTATTGCTTCTATTTCAGCTTTTAGTTCCTGACATGTTTCTTTCATAGATTTGTTCATCTCTTCCAATTTTTTGTTTGTATTTTCTTCTATTTCTTTAAGGCTATTTTTCATATCTTCTTTGAG
>PVIH01006920.1:0-24789 GCA_004025045.1 Sigmodon hispidus
CACTGCCTGCTGTATACAGCTGCCTACCCCACACCGTCCTTCACCTCTGCCCTTATCACTGCCTGCTGTATACAGCTGCCTACCCCACACCGTCCTTCACTTCTGCCCTTATGCACTGCCTGCTGTATACAGCTGCCTACCCCACACCGTCCTTCACCACTGCCCTTATGCACTGCCTGCTGTATACAGCTGCCTATCCCACACCCTGTCCTTTACCTCTGTCCTTATGCACTGTCTAACTGTATACAGCTGCCTACCTCACACAGGTACTGCTGCTACTTTCTCCCCGAGAGCTCTGTGACTGGATTCTTAGCCTTACCTCCAATTTGTTGAGACCACAGACACAGCCTACCACATGTGCTTTTCGGTTTCTGTTTTGAGACAGGGTCTCTATGTAGGTCTGGCTAGCCTAAATCTCACAGAACTCTGCCTGCCTTTGTTTCCCAATAACTAAAATTAAAGGCAAATACCACACCACAAGGCCACACCTGCTTTTTAAAGACCATCTAATTCATAAATATTGCCTTTTCTGACCCCTGATAGTACAACAATTTCTACCCTCTCTATGTAAGTAATGCTAGATGCATTTGTAGTCTCTACTATCTACAATATCAAGTTCATACTCTGCACCTTAGAGTCCTTCATTAGAAACAACACTAAATCTCCTTTTTCTTATACTTCCTTTGAAATTTTAAAATAATTTTTATTTTATGCATATGGGTTCTTGCCTGCATGAATGTCTGTGCACTCCATGCACACAGGGCATGTGGAGGTCAGAAGAGGGCACGGGATCCCCTGAACTGGGTTACAAATGGTTGTTAGCTACCGTGCGAGTATTGAGAATGGACCTGAATTATCTGGAAGAGACTGCTGAGCTGTTTCTTCTGCACTTGGAACTCCTTCTGATACAGAATAATTCTATTAGTACTAGCACTACAGAATTCCTTGAAACAAGTTGGAATTAAGAGGTTCCAGTAGCTGGAGAGATGGCTCAGTGGTTAAGAGCACTGACTGTTTTTCCAGAGGACCTGAGTTCAATTCCCAGCATCTACATCACAGCTAACAACTATCTGTAATCCCAAGATCTGACACCCTTACACAGTTATACATGTAGGCAAAACACCAATTCATATAAAAATAAATAAGTACATGTTTGGGGCTGGAGAGATGGCTCAGAGGTTAAGAGCACTGACTGTTCTTCTGGAGGTCCTGAGTTCAATTCTCAGCAACCGCATGGTGGCTCACAACCATCTATGATGACATCGGGTACCCTCTTCTGTATACTGTATACATGATAAATAAATGAATCTTTAAAAAAAAAAAAAAAAAAAAAAAAAAAAAAGAGGTTCCAGTGTAGCTTAGCTACTAGTGTGCTTCCCTGGCATGCAAGAGGCCTTGGGTTTGGTTCTCAATATGAGAAGGGAGAAGGTACTATCAGAGAGAGAAGCATTTTGTAGCTGAACTGGCTGGAAAGGCATGTATGTACTTATACTCATGAAGTATATATAAAACCTTTAGGCATTCAGGTCGTTGCAGATGACAACCCTTCTCCATTTTCACTAGCCCTCATTAACGCTATCTACAGCCACCACCATCTTCCCTGCTCCTGTGCATGTCCCTCTTCACTCTTCCAGTACCAGCTGTCTCACCTGCTACATTCCCAACAAATTCATATTATTACTGTTCTACCTTGCACTGCTCAAAAGGCATCGTCCAAACGCTTCAAAACCTTGAAAAGGCAACTGAGAGCAGTACATCAGAGCAAGGTTATAGACTCCCTCAGTGTCTGGCAGAGTGCACAGCTATGGTAAGGCACTGCAGTCATACTAGCCAAGCAGCCCTGACCCCGACATGCCTGGATTGGCTGGTGAATAAGGTGCTGTACTGCTGGCTGTGCTGTAGCAGCAGCATTTGGCAACTGTGAAGTTGGTCTCAGGACTGTGGTCACTTTGGAGCTTGACATCACAGCAGCAGCAGCTGCACCTGAAAGGAAAAAGTTATCAGTATAGCCTACAGACACATTACTTAATGAAGCCATTTATATTACATGGGAAAGGTATAATTGCTAAAACCTGGACAGCATGCAAATTTTTAGCTCCAGTGTATTATATACACTTATTTTAATCGCAAAAATAATAAGGAAAATATGTATTCAAAGGATGAACTTCTTAAAAAAAAAAAAAGCTTGTTTATTTGTATTTTAAATTGCAATTAGGAAGGATGCAATTAACAAGTCTGGTGCCATTAAGAGTGGCACAGTATGGTGCCACTGCCTAGATCTTGATTAAAGCTTAAACACGTTAGTCATTAGTAATCCATCACCTCCTCATGCTGAATTGTTCCCTTAGTGCAGACATCAACATTGTAAAAAGGCGAATAGTGTGAAAAGGCATTTTCATTAAGGTAGCTTTGATACCACTGACCTAAGAGTCAGTGAATGACACACTTCAAACTTCTGGGTTATACTAGGACTGCTTAAACCTGGTTTTGTTAGTTTGGTTTTTGTCAACAATCTCCAACTGTTTTACTTTCTAATAGAAGGTTAAAAATGCCTTAAGTTTATTACAAATTTATTTTAACTTACTTATAAGAATAAGTCAACCTTGTTGCAATTAATTTCTAAAAATTTAATAAACATTTTCAGTGAAATTAAAAACATATTAGAAGCCAGGTGTGAGTTCAAACCTGTAATCACAGCAGTTGGAAGGTAGAGGTAGGATGACTACTCTGAGTTCGAGGCCCTCTGAGTTCGAGGCCCACGAACACAACACAACATAAAACAAACAGCCAAGAGTGGTGGTGTGTACCTGAAATCAGCATTTAGGAGAAAGCCTTAGGAGGATCACGAGTCTGAGACCAATCAGGGTCACTTAGGAAGACTGTCTCTAAATGACAACAAAACTTTCTAAGAAGAACACGTTAAGATCTGTACTGTCCTGGTTTGTCTCTACTGCCCTGCAGCGTTAGCTTGACTGTGGACGCATTTTGTCATCCATCTGCTATCAAATGTGCATATGCTACAGTATTTCCAGAATTTGAGCAAAATGTGTGCTTGTTACCTCGAGGTAAGTGGGAAGCTCCAATGTGAAGAGGGGGCCCAGGAGCATTGCTGCGGATAATGGACATCTGAACATTTGTAGTCATGATATGATGCAGGTTACTGGGATGACCCTGGAAGAAACACGACAGAATGCAATTTTCACAAGAGCGGTCTTAGGCATTATCTACAGAAATCAGTTTCCTTCAAATTGGGTTAGGATAATTTTTCTCCCTTTTTCCCGTTTTGGAGATTTTTCAGGGCAAAAGCATGTATGATTCAAGGGCTGTAGTGATCTATATTCTTGAAGCAGGTCATTCCTTTTGGATACTGAGAATTTCTACAGTTATACCACCTGAGCATACTCAATCTCTACAGTCAGGACAATGAGTACCCCAGGGAAAGGGACCTGGGAACACTTAGCTACTACTTCTTCATCTACTGTATAATACTGACCCTGCCACCACCAAGCATGTTAGAAATGAATATACTTCAGCAGGCCCAGGGTCAGATGAGCTATCTGTATCTGTCTACTTGGGAGTTACTCATGTCTGCAATACCAGTCTTTCATACTTGTTTTCTTTTTCCTGGTCACAGGCTGATTCACCTCCTACTTTATTATTTTTTTTTGGGGGGGGGGGGAGGAGGGAGGTTCATTAGGTAGCCCTGGCTGTCCTAGGACCTGCTCTGTAAACCAGGCTGGTCTTGAATTCAAGAGATCCACCTGTCTTTGTCTCCCGAGTGCTGGGATTACAGCCATGCACCACTGTGCCCATCTTTCTATTTCTATTTATTTATTTATATAGGTCTTTATATCAATTATTCTTTATGCTATTGAAGATTTCTAAATACGTGTCAGTTAGTAGCCAATAGAGACTGTCTTTTAAGTTTTCAGCTTATCCCTTGCGTATTCCAGCACACTGATATGATGCATCTCAGGTGATATTCCCAAATTTCTGAAATTACCTAGTAAGATGTTAAACTGAAAACAATACAGGACACCTTTTTTGTAATATTAATCTTCTTGAAAACACAAAAGAAAATAATTTTGAGATTTAGTTTCTTCCTAGATGTTATATAATTCAAACACTTAAGTATGTAATATTTAGTAAGTCAGCCACACATAACGAAATGCAATTAAAATTTCAAGTTAAAACAAGAGTCTTCAACATAAATGTTCACAATCAGAAGGCTACCTGAGGGAACCTGCCAGCCCCAGACACATCTACTATCTTCTAAGAAACCGTAGGGCACTACTGCTGGAAGGCATTCTTGACTGTTCTCAGTACTGTTCCCTTCTAATCAAGTACATGGGACTGTGACTCCTCTAGGGCATGGACTGCTCATGACTGTATTTGTGACTTTACATGAAGGTAGTGCCTGGAATAGTATATGCTCAGCAGATACAGCCTACCCACTAAGCAGCCTGAGTTTTACTCCTTTTTTTGATTTCAATGCTACTGTTTCTCTGTGGGTATCAGAAACCATTCAATTACTTAGAACAGCACCTAATGTATCCCTGGAGCTACACACGTAATGATCAACAGCTTGGGACTGCAGTTAGAAAACTAACAAACTAGAAAGAAAAAATAACCTGTTGTCTGCTGATTGTTGCCACAGGAATGGCTGAAGCTTGAGGGATGCTGTTTTCCATAGTGACAGTAACCTGTCCTGGAACTTTCGGGGGAAGTGACATGGTAGAGGGGGGAGCAGGAGCAATGGGTCGGCTAGGCATGGTGGGCTTCGGGGGTGGCTGCAAACAGAAAACCACAGGAGACATGTCAATAGCTTTCTCTTGTGACACATTTTGCTTTAAAAGCACACAAATCCAATGTGGAGAGTGGCACCCAAGAAGTGACAGGTATCGTATGGTTCACCTGTCAGCATCACCGCTTTTCTGCCAAAGTAACGGCATTTTTACAGTCTAGAGAAAGAAATGCACAAAAACACTAAATGTCTTATGTAGAGCCACATATGAAGTACAAAGCAGAGCTGCTGCTAAAGCCCAGGTTTATACTGTTCCACTGTATGCCTTGTCTTCTATACAATCCTGCCTCTCACTATGGGCAGAAGCAAACAGAACTCTCAGTAACTAAAACATTAACTTACATAACACAAAGAGCAACATGCTCACATACCTCCAAATGAACAAAGAAAAGAGCTTCAAGATAAAACTCACTTAGCGTGTCTGTAAGTTGAACAATTATCAACATCAAATTATATAACAGAATTAAGCAACTGGGAGGCAGAACCAAGATGATTGTCAGAAGTTTTAGGCTAGCTTGATCTATAAGGGGAATTCCAGGTTAGCCTGGACTATAGTATCATACTGTGTTTCAAAACAACCAATCCTGTAAAAATACAACAACAGGTAACAGAAAAGGTCCTGTGATTCCAACTGCTCCCGTATTACAGGGAAGCCTGAATGGAGAGCCAAAAGGGAAATGCTGAAGGAGCACCCTAGGACACAACCTAAGATTTTGTTAGCTAACTGCGGTTCAGTGTGAGACTTTAAGCTCTGTCTGTTACCTTCATAAGTCCTTCTGAAGAGAAGAGCGGTACTGCTGGTGTCAGGTGTGCTGGCGGGGCTGTCACCGCAACAGGAGTGGCCGATGCGACGGCATGGTGTGCAGGCAGCATCTGTACCTGTGGGTAGGGCCTCACCACCACTGGCTCCTGCTTCTCTTCTCGGGGTGGCAGGGAGCTGCTGGCACCCACATGCTCCCTGGTACCAACATCAGCATCTCGGCCAGATTCATCGTTAACTAGTGAAGATATCAAGATGGAGAAGGAATTACTACAATTTTCTAAAGTTAATCAGTATTATACTTGCTGTTGAGGACTGAAACAGTGACCAATTCCTCGTGATGCTGTATTCTTTATGAGAAAGAAAGGCCTCTAATTTGTGATTCTCTTGTCCTAGCCTCTGGAGTGCTGGGGTCACATGTACATGTGAAATTATCAGTTCTCTTGTAAGGATTTCCACCTTGTTTGCTTTTTAAGAGTTTTACTATATTATATAGTCCTGGCTGACTTGGAACTCATGTATAACTAGCTAACCCCATACTTGTAGTAATCCTTCTGCCTCTGCTTTCAAACTGCTGGGATTATAGTGTACCCCATGTCTAAGGCATGTAAGCCCCCCCCCCACGTTTGGCTATATGTACTATACATGTGTCACGTACAACCTTGACCCGCAAGGAAGACGCGACAATTAGGCTCTCTCTCTGCAGTTTTATTTAGGAACCTTGAACAGCTTTCTTCTACCCCGGGAAAAGCCCTCGCACAGCTCATATAGCCCCTGGACAACCAGCCCCAGTTCACTATGTGGGCCATGCCAAGAGGTCTGAGTACGCATAAGCAGGCCAGGTCATTAGTTTTGTCAAATATGGAGCTATACCACACAAAGAACACTCGATGTTGGGAAGGCTTAAGGCAGGAGCCGGCGCCATGTTTAAGGCACTGCTGTGCACAGCTCCCCACATACATGTATGTGCCTGGTGCCTGTGGAAGCCAGAAGAGGGCATCAGACATTCTGGAACTGACATCAAAGATGATTGTGAGCCACCACTGACCGGCTCTGGGAACCAAACCCAGGAACTTGCCGAGAAGCAGCAAATACACTTAACGGCTGAGCCATGTCTCCAGCCCCTTGTTCTGAGGGACTGTGGAGCCAAGAGTCAGAATAGTGTGGTGCAAGATTTCCTCTAAATATGAACACAGGGTCCTGACAGTCACTGAAATTAACAGTAGCTGGAGAGATGGCTCAGTGAGAAAAGGCACCTCTTCCTAAGCTGACCTCCTGAGTGTGATCTCCAGAGTGGAAGGAGAGAGGCAACATTTGCAAGTTTTTCTCTAACACACATGCACACACACACAAAATTAAAACAAAAACCCTCAAATAGTTGAAAGTATACTAAAGGATATACTTTAGTATATCATTTCATTTAAAGTGACTTGCTTGTTTATTGAAACAATGTCTAACTTTGTAATCAGATTGGCCTCTAACTTGTAACCTCCTGTCTCAGTCAAAGTATTGAGATTATAAGTATGAACCACCATGCCTGGCCAAAAAGTTGTAAAAACTTAGTGTTAGGGGCTGGAGAGATGGCTCAGAGGTTAAGAACACTGTTCTTCCAGAGGTCCCGAGTTCAATTCCCAGCAACAACATGGTGGCTTACAACCATCTTTAATGACATCTGGTACCCTCTTCTGTACACTGTATATGTAATAAATTAAAAAAAAAATCTTTAAAGAACAAAACAAACAAAAAAAGCTTAGTGTTAAAAAGATATGTTTAGGGCTAGAGAGGTGGCTCAGAGGTTAAGAGCACTAGCTGCTCTTCCAGAGGTCCTGAGTTCAATTCCCAGCAACCACATGGTGGTTCATGACCATCCATGATGACATCTGGTGCCCTCTTCTGTATGCTGTATACATAAAAAAAAAAAAAAAAAGATATGTTTAATCTTTCATCTATAAGAGTGTCATGCCTGCAGGATATGCTGGTACAGTAGTGGCACAAAGCTTTCAGGAGTAAGCAACCAACACCTGATTTGCGTTAAAGCCCACTCTATGAGATGAAAGTCATGCCCAATGCTGCTTGGGTGGCCAAGAACCTGAGACTAGATAGCCATGGTCCCAGGGAAAGATCAAATACTACTGTTCTGCTAAAGGAATAAAATAATTCCTATAGATATTCTGCTATAACTCATAAATCAGGCCTTTTCAGGCATCAGAGAAGCTTCCCCCTGCAGTAGATGGGCACAAATAGAGAGACCCACAGCCAAGCAATATGCAGTGAGAGACCATAGAACACTCAGTCCTAAATCCATCAAATCTCTGTCCTCAGGGCTCAGGGAACCCTGCAGGAGAGGTGGGAAGAGAGCAAGAGCCAGAGGGGGTGGAGGACACCAGAAATCAAAGCCTTTGAGACACAACTGGGCTGGTGCACACAGAACTCACGGAGACTGACAGCATGCACATGTCTACACCAGATGGGGTCCTACAGCTCAAATGTCCCCATCCCTAACCCAGAAGCTATTTCCAATTGACAGTGATAGTCACTTGCAGGTGAAAAATTAATTTTCTCTAAGGGAGTCTCACTAGGAAAACAAGCCATACCAAGCAGTAGATGGCCAACACAAAATAAACTCAATAGCCCCTTTAGAGTTTCTTTATTTTATAAAATTAAGCCACCCTCCCTGACCATTACTTCACAAAAACAAACAAATAAAAAAACCCAGTCAACCAACCAAAGTACAAAGCAGACTTTGGTGGTATTCTTATTTTGGCCTTCCAATGATTCCCTATTTGTGGCAAGTAGATGTCTCCCCAGGAACAATGTCACAAATTGAACTCACCCAACATACCAACACCCAGTTAAAAGCCGAAACACCCCTGGCTCCAAACACCTCCATTCAACTATGTGCAAGTCATCATCCTTCCCAAGATGTCCACATTCTACTGTCTAAGCCTAGGTTAGCACTCTTTTGAGCTTTACATAGCCAAACAGATCCTACTTTCTTGCTTCTTTCTCTTACAGATGTGACTGATGCATACAGATGCACAGAGCCAGAAAGTTTTCATTCTCTGAGGGTCCCACAGTGCCGGCCACTATGTGAATAAGATACAAGTTCTCTATCTTACTGCTAAGAGACATGTAGGATAGTTTTCAAGCTTTGCTATTACAAATGGCAGTGCTGGGGCTGGAGAGATGGCTCAGTGGTTAAGAGCACCGTCTGCTCTTCCAGAGGACCCGGGTTCGATTCCCAGCACCCACATGGCAGCTAACAAATGGCAGTGCTAACAATATTCTACTGGTTACAAACCTACAAGTGCCGTGTAATAATTATAATATATGGGAACTTTGGGGATGGGTATGTGGTAAGTGCACTCATCTGTTCATGTCCTCTGGAGGCCAAGGGTTGACAGTGAATGCTTTTTTCTACTTCCCTCCACCTTATGATCTAAGAAAAGTAGAGCTCACCACTTTGGCTGGAGCCCCCGGGATCTGCTTGTCTTTCTGGCCCCAAACTGAAGTTACAGGCATGTGTGTTCACATGCCCATCATTTTTAACATGGGTGTGGGGAATCTAAACTCAGGTTATACTTGTATGTTACACACTTTACACCAAGTCATCTCCTTAGTCCCAACTTAGATCATTTGTAAAATGGTAGTTGGAATTCTATTGCAGGCTTTATTACCGTATTATTTCTGATTATTTTAGGCTATTCCAAAAGCCCTAATAAATTCTTCAGAAATTGCTTCTGAAAGCATAAGAGCTAGATGAAAAGATTTCCGTTTCTTTTGTGAAGGTTTTAAAAATTATTTTAAAATTATGTGTACATGTGTGCCTGAGTACGCTTGGAGTCCTGAAGAGGGTGTCAGATTCCCTGGAGCTGGAGTTACTTACAGGCAACTGTCAGTCACCTGATGCAGGTGCTGGGAACTCAACTTAGGTCTGCTTGTAAGTAAAAAGTACCGTTAACAGTTGAGTTATCCCCTCCAGCTTCAAGTGTATTTTCTATTTACACACAACTGACTTGATTCTCCAGAGCATTTAGAAATTACATTTGGGATTTGTATAATCAGGTGACTGAGTTACAACTTACACTCAATAGTGCACTGGGTCTCAATGAGACCCTTTTGGAAAATGCAGTCATTACCATTCCCCTTTCTAACAGTGGCAAACTTAGTTATGAGTAGCAACAAAAGTAATTTTATGGTGGGGGGGGCATCAGCACAGCATGAGGAACTGTAGTGTAGTAAGGGGTTAGGAAGGCTGAGAACCACTGCAATAGTGTCTACTTGAAGAGAATTCACTTTTTATAGAACCTTTATCAGCACCCTTGTGGCAGAATGGTGAAGTAAAATGTTAATGTTTAACTTTCTAAAGGACAGTCAAGCATTTTCCACAGCAGCTGTACCGCTCTGTTTCTGCCAACAGCATTCGTGAGTCCCAGGGGCTCATTAGGGCTTGAATTGGATTGCCACAATGGCCAGCAATAATAAAAGTTGTATTTTTTTTAAATCATCAAAAGCCATTTCTCTTTAGTGAAGCATATGTCCATCTCTTAATCAATCAACTTTACAAAGGTATAAATCTACAGATAAAAGCTACTAATTCAATAACATGTGCTACTAAAACTGTAAAAATCCAGTTCTTTGTGTAAAATAAATTTTTCACACCATCTGTAATGTTGTAACCATAACCCAATTACACAGAGAACCCTACCCATCACTGTTACCAGCTCACTCATGCCCCTCTGCCATCAGTTCCCTATCTCCGGCTCCTCACACACTGACCGGCTGTGTGCTTACAGCTGTCATGTCCAGAATTCCACACACAGAGAATCAGACAATGTGTGGTTCCGTGAGTCTGGCTTCTTTTCCTTAATATACTACTGCAGGGGAATTCACCCATGCTCTTGTGTGGTGATATGTATTTAATAAAACCAGTCTGGAATATCAGAGAAGAGATCCACCCACCTACACCCAATCTGGCCTGGTGACCTATGCCTTTAATCCCAGCAGATGTGAGTTTGGTTTACAGAGGGAGTTCCAGGCTCCCAGGCAGGCAGTAGTGGTGCCTTGCCTTTAATCCCATAACTCCAGAGACAGAGATCTTTCTGTGTTTCTGTGAGTTCAAGGATAACTACCAAATAGCAGTAGCCCACGCCTTTAATTTTAACCTGGATGTGGTACAACTGGGTGAAGACGATATTTAAGGCAGATTAAGTATTAGAAGCAAGGAGAATCAGGCTCAAGAAGCTAAAAGACAGCTGGGTGAGAGTTGGCTGTGGTGTTTCCTCTCTTTGATATTTCAGCCTTCCCCTGGCTTTCTGGCTCTGAGTTTCTTTTAACAGAAACAGAATTCGTGCAACCCTCTTGTGTGCCTGTGTACTGGTGCCAGGGCTTGAGTACTGTGTAAGAGCAGTCCATTAAACAGATACAGCACAATTTGCTTATCTAGTCACCATTTGATAAACACTTGAATTTTCCCAGTTTTGGGCTGTTAGGAACAAAAATTCTATAAACATCTGAGTATAAATCTTTGAATAAGCATACACTTTCACTTACTGAAGGAATAAGACTGGTCAGTTCTGAGTTAGTATATGTTTAATTTCTAAAGATTCTGCCAAACAGTTTTCCAAAGTGGCCTGACCATTCTGTATCCCCCTCCCTCCTCATGCCAACACTAAGAGTTCTACTTCCTCCTGGTCACACCAATACACAGCAGGCATTCAGTTACTTTAACTTTAGTTAATTCCTGTGTATGTGTATTATATATATATAAAAAACTAGCTTACTGCAGTTTTAATTTTCTGAGGTTGAGAACAATATGCATCTTTTCATGATCTTCTTGGGCACTCATACAGTATTTATAATTGGGTATCTATGAAGTAGACAATATGATTTTTTTCTTATACTTAAAAAAGTTAGATTCTTATCTTTTAATTTGGTTATAGTTCTTTCTACATTTAGAATGAGTCATTACAGATACATTATTATCCCATTTATTTTTGGCATCCCACCTGATATTGTTAGTAATGTCTTTTGAAATAAAGTTACTTTTAATTTATGTTAACTGTTTTTTACAATTAGTATTTCACAATTTTTCGTGACCTAAGAAATTTTTGCTTACTGAAAAGCTATAAACTGTGTGTCCTATGTTTTCTTTCAGAAATTAAAAAATTTACATTTAGATGCATAGTCTAAATTTTTACATAAGAGGAAAGTAATGGTCAGAATGATGATGTTGAAAGCATAAAAACTTCAATTTGTGGCCATTAAGGTTTTTTGTTATCTAGCTCTTTAATGTCTCTCAGTGATGTCTCATGTCAATGCCTCAATGTGACTGATTCTTCGGGTCTTAAATACATTTATGTTTAGAGAAGGTCTCACTATGTAGTCATGACTGGCCTGGAACATACAGAGGTCTGCCTGTCTCAGTCTCCTGAGTACTGGGACCAAAGGTGTGTGCCACCTTATCCAGCCTTACATGTATTTTTAAAAAATTTACCTTCTACTATTATTTTCTTGTAGCTATTGTAAGTGAACATTAACAATCACAACAACCTCCCCGCCATGTTTAAGCTGGGGAGATGGGTCAGTCAGTAAGTGGTGGATATATGAGCGCAGACCTGAGTTTGGATGCCCAGTGCCCATAGAAGAGCTGAGCTCAGTGGCACACACATGTGACCCAGCACTTGGTGGGGATGGAGGTAGCAGAGAGATCCCTGAAGGTCAGTGGCTGGTCAACCTAGCTAAATCCGTGAGTTCCAGGTTCAGTAATAATTGAGACCCTGTCTCAAAAACTAAAGACGGAAAGTGACCAAGGAAGACACCTGACATTTTTGCACACATTCACCTGCACACAAACTATACTCACATGACAAAATTGTCTATTGCCAGTATTCAGACATATAATGAACTTTTGCACATTAATCTTGTAGACTATTATTTTACTAATGTCGTCTATTCTGACAGTTTTTTTTTTTTAAAGATTTTCTAAAATATATGACCATACTGTTTATGGTTGTTTAATTTCCTTTGTTATCTAAACCACTTTTTCTAACAAGAAATAAGGAACTGTAGACGGTTCTACAAGAAGCTGTTGACCACAACTCGTGTATCCATTATAGCAAGAATGTGTATACAGAGAGAGGTTCATGAGACACACAGGATCTGAAATGCAGTAGAAAATAAAGTCAGCAAATAAAGTCACTGAACCTGGAAAGGAAGAAAGGCTATGCTATCAGGGATATGGCACCAAACTCTGGGCCATGGAAACTGGAAATGTTATATGCAGAAAAAGCAAAAACATACTGTCCAGTGGCAGGCCAGAGCAGCTTAAAGTAACTAAAGCAAATCTGTAATTAAAAACTAAGTTAGCAGGAGGTAGTCAAAGCAATAGAAATGAGCCCCAAACAGCTGGGCCACAGCTCACTGGTAGATAAAACCAGCAAGGCATGGTGGGACAAACATGTGATCCCAGAATTCTCTTGAGGTAGGAGAATCAGGAGTTTGAGGCCAGCCTGGTCTACATTATGAGTCAATGCCACGGTTGAGGGAAGAAGAGGAAAGAGTAGATACAGAACACAGTCAATTTCAAGTAAGGATGCCTGAGCCTTTGGCTGGAGCAATAAATAAACAGCAGCAGCATCTGCCATAAAGAATATATGAACTGGATGGTGACATAACAAAACAGACTAGCTCGCAACATGTACTTAATACAGAGTGAAAACAACACTTGAAGATTGCTCACTGGGTTTGATAATTATTAGAAGTGGTCTGTCTGGTTCATTTTAGAATGTTTAATACTTCTTAGTTGTGACAGCCATAAATGTCTCTAGACATAGCCAAATATTATAGGCAATATCACTCACCAATGAGAATCAACCAATCTACAACATTCAAAGGACGTATTACAAATAAAATCAGTTGCAAACATGTGAACATATACTTTTCAACCATCTTTTACAGGGTTGGGGAAATAGCTCAGTCAGCCTAGCCTACTCAGAGTCCCATGCTCAGCGCAGGTGGACAGTTCCTAGGGAAGCACATGTGAGGGTGGCCTCTGGCCTCTAAACACACATGCATGAAGACAGACACAGACACATACTATTTACTTCTCTTCTCCCTGATCTTAAGGTCCCACTCACTGTTGGGTTCTCTCACGACACTATCATCATACCTAAACTCTGAGAGCTAATAAAATGGTAACATACTAATACATTTTAAAAATGGTTCTTATAAGCATGATTTACTAAAGTTGCCCATTTATCCTACAATATATAAATTACTAAAAAAAAAGGTAATATGCCTTATTTTAACTTTTTTAAAAATTATTTTTATGTGAACTGGTGTTTTGCCTGCATGTATAACTGTGTGAGGGTACCAGATCTTGGAACTACAGACAGTTGTTAGCTGCCATGTGGATGCTAGGAATTGAACTCAGGTCCTCCGGAAGAACAGTCAGTGCTCTTAACTGATGAGCCATCTCTCCAGCCCCAATATGTCTTATTTTAAAACAGTGTGTTAATACATCCTTTTCTCAAAGTCGGTAGGTTAGTAGCTATGAAAAGGAATTTGCTAATTTGAAGTTAGCAACATTCTTAAAACAATAAGCAATGTGAAAGAAATAAGACATATCTCACCTGTGGCAACTTGATTTATCAAGCCTGTGGAACCACTGGTTGCAATCTGTGAAGGTGCCTGGGTGAGCCCAGGGGAAGGGGTTCCTAACCGAGGAAACTGCTGTGAACTCATTTCCACCTGCAAAACAAGTCATTCCATTATTACCAGATTGTGAAATTAGAACCAAGATCGAAAGATCAGAGCATCTTTAGTAATCACATCTCTCAGAAACACAAACACAGCTTCATTTATCTAAAACAGTGAGTTATGATCAATGGTGCAGACATCTAATTGAGGACTTTCTATGTACTTAAGGCTAAATTAATAATGACAGCTTTTATACAAGCGTTGGAGAATACTGTAACTTGCAAAAACACTCACGGATCGCTATATTTAAGAAAATAGATACTGAATGTTACATAGCTGCCAAATGCTAGTTATCACCATAACATAAGCTATCTATGTAAAATTTTATGGGAAGCAGCATGGCTCTTTTTAGACTTAAGCCTCACACCAAGAGAAACAGAACCGTAATCAGTATGTCATAATGCCCAGCTCTGAGAAAGGACCAAAAATCTTACATTAAGACCCGATGCTTGCGGAATCCTCAAACGCTTTTCCGTAAAGGCCTCCATTTAAGGATTTCCTTTCTTCCTCATCACGGACAACCTCCCCAACCCCAGACACGGGTAGGATTTGAGACCTTTTCCTACAGTCTCTAAAATCGTCTTCCACTTTTTCCTTCTGAGTCAGGCTTCGCCGATCTTCCCTCTACCCCAGTTAACCCCATTCCTCCTCCGAGATCATAGGACACACGTTTCCAGACACTCCAGGTGTCGAGGCTCTGTCTCCCCGGGAAAACGTCCCACAGAGCCCTCTCGACAAGATAAGCAGTGTGCCTTTTTTATCTGTGGCCGCCACGAAGGGCTCGAGGGGTTCCGCAGGCACAGAGGGAACGCGATTCGGAACGCCGTCCCCAGCCCGCCTCAGTTCAGCCCGCCCGCCACACTCACCCCTAAGGCCAGGCGCCGCTTGGCTTCCAGTCCTTTACCACCCAACCTACCCCTGCCTCCCCCTCCCGCCCATTGGCTAGACGCGGGGCGCGTCACTGAACCCAGAACCAATCCGCAGCTGCCTGCGCGTTCTGGGCCCGCCCCACCCTCCCGCCGGCCGCCGGCCAATAAGACGCCAGTCTCACTGGGGGCGGGGAGCAGCCTAAACTCCTCGGCTGGGCCAATAGTGGAGAAAGGCAGGAGATCCCTGGCAAGAAGGGCGGGGATCCGGGACGCCCCGCCCCGGCAGGGGTCTGAAAGCGGCGGGCGCAGGGCCCGGATGTGGAGAGTCACTTTAAACTGCTCCAGCAGCCAAACTCCCTAGGCCGTCCTCCCTCCCGCTGACTTCCCTACGGAGGCCCGCGTCCGCCACGCCCCCACGCCCGGGGCTGCCCACCCCTCGGTGTTTCTCGCCCTTCCTCGCACCGAGCACCCGTGCCCTGCCGCTGACTTCACCGCTCTGGTCAGCTTGCGAAGAAGCTGGAATCAGGACTGCAAGAGCTGTGCAGCTCTGTCCTTCCCCAGGGACGAGCACCAGGACTGCCCATGCAGTCCCGCCCCCTCGACTCCTCCCCTCCCTCCCGGCTCTCATTCCGCCATTACCTGGGTGCGGCCACGCCGCTGCTAGTTTGCTTCTTTGCGCTCTCTGCCTGTGGGTCTGATGTCCTCGGGCTCGGACCCGCAGCCACCGCCGGGCAGATAGCACTCTGTCCCCCACCCCTCACTCCAGCGCCGCTGCTTCCGCCGCCGTAACGAGACCTTCATTCACTGGCTACGACAAACCCCGCCCCTCTCCCAGGTAGCGAATCGTCGCCTGGATTTAGCAGTAAGGCCGTCGGTCCCGCCTCTCGGACCCGCAGATGCCCCTGGGAAATGTAGTCCCCTTCCCTAAGAGGGCGGGGCCTGGGGGACGCTAGGCGGGCTTCCCATTCCTTCACAGTCAAGTCTGAAGACTGTTATGCCATTTCTTTTTTAGACTGAGAAGATAGAGAAGTGCATATTTTCACCTCGGCAGGAAAGCACTAGGTTTCATTTTGTCCCGGAGGTGGAGGCGATGCGACGTGCAAAAAGTAAAGGAGGATGATTGTGGCTGCCCTAGGAGCCTGCGGTATCCACCTTCTTCCCTTGCTGCCTGTGGGTCTTGGCATCCTGGAATTACTTGAGGAAATGAGCTCTGCAGGAGCCTAGCACCCTCCTGGATCGGGCTCAGTGCACACAATTGAGGAGGTCAGCTCCACTTTTGATTAAGTCTTCCGGATTACAAAGAGAGGGGTGGGGTGTTGTTTTTCTTGTCAAGTTTATGGAATTCATGCCTTTACCAGAGATACTGCTATAATTTTTTTGTCTGTTAAGAGATTACGAGCTCCTCTTCCCAGAAGGTTATTTAGAAGTAGAGTTTTGTAATTCGTTAGAAAAATAAATGGAGATCATAATCGATTATTTCTGACGTGCATGGCTATGAGCCAACTGCTTGGGAAGAAGAAAGTAGCTCTTGGTTAGCAGAGCTCCTCTTCATGAATATTTTTCTTTCTCACATCATCCTTTAACTCTCTGGCTTCTAAGAATAATTGACATACTAATCCTAAAGCCTGCTGTCTGTTTTGGTGGTCTCTGACCATACATCTTTTGTTAAATTTTTTGGCTCACTAAATTGGCCAGATTGGCCCTGAACTTAACTGTAGCCCCACCAGTCCTTGAACTTGAATTCCTCCTGCATCATTCTCCAGAGTAACTGGAATTGCAGGCTAGCCCTGGCTAGTGTCTCTACATTTGGTGAGTTCTGCCACAGTCTCAAACTGCTCCTTTAAAGTTACAGATACCTCCTAGAGTGGATGAGGTAGTTTAGCAATGTGCTTGTACACAAAAGAAATAAATAAAAGTAAAAAAACCATTCAAAAGCTGGAGAGATGATTTAGTGGTTAATAATGTGTATTGTTCTTGCAAGGGACTCAACTTCAGTCCCTAGCACCCAAATTAGGCTCTTAAAATCACACATATTGGTACAGGTATGCCCATACCACAAGGGATGGTGCTGAGCATGCATATGAACAGGCACTCCTGTGCCACCACCTGACAATATTGGAACATTGCATACATATGAATAGACATGCCCATACCATGACATGATGGTGGCGGACATGGAATGTGCATGAACAGGTGTGCCAGCATGATACCACTGGGACATGCCTTTGTGTGTTCACACATACCCCCATGCTGCCACAGGATAGTAGTGAGCAACCTCATGTATGTGCACAGGCATGCCTATACTTCCATAGCAGTGGTGCTGGGGCATAGCTTGTATGTGAACAGGATGCCAGAACACAGAGCATGTGTGAACAGACATGTCTGTGTAGTGATATCACAGGGACATGGCATTTGTGTGAACAGGTCTGAACAGCCACACCACCATGGTCACAGCTTGTGTGTGAACACACATGCTCCTGCTATCACGGGATGGTACTGGGAAACCACATGCATGTGAATTGGCACGCACACATCACCACAGAATTGTTCATGTCATGTGTGCAAAAAGGGCCTACACTGTCATAAAATGGTGCTGAGGAACGTGTGTGTGAGCAGGCAATGCCAACACTGCCATGTGACAGCAGTGAGACATGGCATATGTGTATACAGGTGTGCTCCCAATGACACATGACAGTGCTGAGACATGGCATACTTGTGAACAGGTCATGATGCGATATGATGATGCTACAATAAGGCTCAGCACACATGTGAACAGGCATGTCTACATTACTATGTCGTGGCATTGTGAATGAGCACATGAAAGAGCAGGGACATGGTATGTGTGTGATCATATATGCCTGTGTTACCACACAGTGGTTCTAGGCTATAGCATTTGAACCTGTGCCACTACATGACTGCACTGGGACATGGCTCATGTGTGAGTATGCATGACCAAGCCACCATATCAAGGTGCTGGGACAGAGCTCACATGAGAACACATATGCTTATGCTGCCACATGCTAGGGCCAGGACATGAACAGTGATATACATGATACCACTGGAATAAGGAATACATAGAAACAGATTAATCCAAGGTGGAATTCAATGATTCTGTGACATAGCATGTGTGGGAACAGACATGCCCCAGCTGACATTTGATGGGGCAGAGAAATGGCATATGGACATATAGTCTTGCCCTCATTATCACTGATGGTGCTAGGTTAATGCATATGTGTAAATAAGTAGTACATGTCACCATGTAATGCTGCTGGTATTTGCTCATTTGTGAACATGCATGTCCCACCCACCATGTCATGGTGCTGGGACATGGCACATGTGTGAACAGGTTTGCCCTCACCATTAGTGGAAGGCACTGGCACATGATATATGAATAGGCATGCACAAACCACCATGGAACCATGCTGGACACGTCACATGTGTGAACCAGCATGCTGACACCACCATGTGATGGTTTGAACATGACATGTGTATAAACAGGTGTGCACAAGCTAACATTTACTGTGGTGGGGCATGATACATATGTGAACAAGCTTGCACATGCCACCACATAATGTTGCTGAGACATAGATGATTTGTGAACACACATGCCGAACCACATGAGAACAACGGTGTCTATATTACTATGTGATGTGCAAGACATTGGACACATGCTCACATGACTACCTGGGACATGACACACATGAAAATGTGGGCCCACACTGCCATGAGATATCACTGGGATATGGTATGTGTATGAACAGGCATGCACATGACAACACATGACAGTCCTGGGACATGGCATGAACACTCATGCCCAAGCTGCTATGTTGCAGTTCTGGGACACACATAGCTTGTGTGTGGTCAGGTGTGCCCATACCACCATGTGAGAGCAGCAAGACATTGGGCACATGGATAGGTGTACCCAAATAACCATGCGATTGTGCTGGGGCATGGCATGTCTGTGAAAAGACATGCCTATTCTATCACATGACAGGGCTAGGATATGACACCCTTGTGAACATAGATGTTAACATGTGGCAGCCCTGGGACACAGCTGGCATGACCATGAAGACATGTGATAATGCTGAGACATGGCATGTAAGTGAGCAGATGAGCTCATGCCCCCATAGGATGGATCTGGAATACAACAAGATCACCAGACAGCACCAAGAAACCATACTATGACATGATGGTGCTGGGGCATGAAACACAAGTGAACAGATATGCCAGTGTAGAGATGTGATGTTGCTGGGACATGGCACTAGTGTGAACAGGCTTTGCCAATGCACCATGTAAAGGCATGGGGACATTGCTTGAGTGTGAACCTATGTACCCATATCACCACAGAACAGTGCTGGGAAATGACATGCATGTGAATAGACATGCATACATTGTTACGGGATTATGCTGTGACATAATATGCATGTGAATAGGGATGTTGTACTGCCAAGGGATGGCTCTAGGATTCAGCATGCATATGAATAGGCATGCCCATGCCACCACCACCACAGTGCTGGGACACAGCTTGTGTGTGAATAGCCATGCCCAACATGCCAAATGATGGTGCTGGAACATGGCAGCCATGTCACAGATGTTTTCACATAGACATGTAAAAGCACTAAGACAAGTGATGCATGTAAACAGGCATGCCCACACCATCAAAGCAGGGCCACTGGGACATGACATGGCGCATGTATGAACATGCATGCACAGGTCTCTACAGAATGAAACATGGCACACATGTGAAAAGATGCTCCCAACTTGACATATGACTATGCTGGGCACATCATGCATGTCATCTGACACCTTCACACTGGACAACAAATTATACAGCTCCTTATTTCAGGACTTGACAATTAACAAAACTTTTCTTTTTTTCTTTTTGTGCGGCTAATTCTCTGTGCATGCCTATTCATATGTCATGTGCCAGTGCCCTCCACAGAGCTCCCAACTTGACATGTGACTATGCTGGGCACCATGTGACAGTTCTGGGACATGATCCATGTATGTATAGGTGTTCCCATGCCATCATGTGACGCCTCTGCCCAGAGGGACAACTAATCAGGAAGCCCACTGGTAGATGTTTCCAGGATCCATTTAATCAGGAAAGGTATCTGTACTCAGGTGTGGTGAGATTAAAAAGGAATAGTCTGGAATGTCAGAGAGTCAACTACAGAGCCAGGCCCTGAAGGTCAGGGAGTGATAATCCACACCTAGCTCTAGGGATGTGGAAAGAGGAAGTTAATAGAGCTGGGCGGAGGGACAGCAGAGAGGTTTTTCAGCTTTCCCTGTGCATTGGTGGCCTGAGGAGAGAGGAGTTGGAGTTGGAGATTTCGTGGAGACAGGCTTGAGGAGTTGGCCGGTGAGAAGTGGCTGTGCTTTGTTTCTCTATCTCTCTGATATTCCAGCTTTCCCTCAATATCTGGCTCCAGGTTTTTATTAAATACCAAATAAAATTTGTGCAATACTCAGGTGTGTAGTTAATCAGGAGACACGGGAGACGGCAGTGTCCAGGTGTGTGGCTAATTCTCAGAAAAAGTGCAGGTACCTGCACCACAGGGGCCAATCAAAACAACAGCAGAGACCTGTGCCCAGGGTCCAGCTCTGCACACGGACCAGTACATAGGAAAAATGGAAGTGACAGAACAGCAGTAGGGTGTTGTATTACCAGTACACTGCGCATAAATGTACCGTGACAGCAGCGATCACACGTGAGTACTAGTGCATACAGACGTGAACAATATTGTTTTGGTATGAGTGTGCACATGTATGTACTAGTACAGCAGTGCAGATGGCTATCCATGAACAGCAGTATACAGGGATACACTCCTATAGCAGGACACCTACACACAGATGTACCGTAACAGAAGCACACACGTATATACTGATACAGAAGAGTGGAGGAATGATCTAGCAACCCAGTGCTCAAACAATTACTAGGCAATAACACACAGAGTTACACTACAACAGCCATGCACATGGATGTACTGGTACAGTGCCAAAGATCGGTGTGCCACTACTGCAGCTCACACTAATAGCCCCGAAGTGCCGAAGTGCAGTGCTCACAGTTGTATTAGTAGAGTAGCACACCTGAATATACTTACAGCATCGCACATGGCTATCTTCAACAGTTTGAAATATGAATGTTCTAGTGAAGAAGAGCAAGGCATACTGATGTCCTAGGATAGCCTCAAACCTGGATGTGTGTGAACAGCAGCATACAATAATATAGTGCATGGTACATACACTAGTACTACATAGCACTAACAGCACTGTACGTGGATGTATTTGTAATGTAGTGTGCTAGGAAATACAGCAGTGCATTAGTATGTGCTTACTCAGAGCACATGGAAGCACTGGTACCAGAGTTCACAGCCATGTACAGGTGAGGCAGTACAAATTAATATACTACATGGAGGTACTCCTATAGCTGCACACATGAAAATACTAGTACACAACCATGTATAAGGATGTATGAGTACAACCATATACAGATGTACTATTACAGAAAAGCACAGAAATGTAAGACTGCCCCAGGACTCATGGACATATGACATCAGCACTCATAGAAGTACCAGACAAAAGCACACAAGGTTATATGAGTATATCACATGAATGAACTGGTAGAGAAGCGCATACACATCTATTTCTAAAGCACTACAAAATGGTGTGTTTCCAAAGATGGATGTACTATTTCTCAGTGCTAACTGATGTGCATTTACAACAAAGGAGAGGGAAGGACTTGGCTAACTCTGCACATGTCTAAACGTGAACATCAGTGTACATGTTTTAAGGAGTAGGGCAGTGCCCCAGATGGAAAAGTACACAGTCCAAAAGGAGGTAAGTTTAGGGGATCCTGAAAAGAAAAGTTTTGTTAATTGTCAAGTCCTGAAATAAGGAGCTGTATAATTTGTTGTCCAGTCTCTGCATAACAGGAAAGTGCAGAGCTTATCTCAAGTCTTGGCTAGAGTAGTCTGTGAAGCTGGTTCATAGTCCAGATCTGACTACTTGTTGGTCTTTGTCTGCCTGGTAGCTTTGTCAATCCATATGGAATCATTGTTGTGGGACCCCATCTTTCTTTTTTAAAAAATAATTTATTTAATTTTTATTTTATGTGTGAAGGTGTCAGATCCCTTGGAACTGGAGTTACAGACAGTTGTGAGCCATGTGGGTGCTGGATCCTCCAGAAGAGCAGCAAGTGCTCTTAATCACTGAGCCATCTCTCCAGCCCCAGGACCTCATCTTCCTTTTGGATACTTCAAAGGTTACAATTAAGCATTGCTATGGTTCACTGAAGAAAACTGCTAAGAGATTAAAACCCATAACAATGTACAGGAAGCTAGATAAAGCCTTCTTTCTAGAATTAATTAGTACTTGATATTAACATCAATATTATGTCAAAAAATTTAAAGATATATATAATCTTATAAATTTTGATATAAACATTTATACAACATAGGATTAGTAACAATATAATAGTCCCTTATTTTTAGTTATTCTTCTGACCCATATCAGGTGGCTCTTCTGATATGAATGATATAGAGATTTTGCATTTTTCTTTAATAATCATGCTTGGGTATAGAAAAGGAAAGACCCACACCCAAACTCCAAAACCAGCTTTAATTTATAATTGAATTAGGACTCAACTTTTCTTATAAATAAAGAGATAATAGATGTTAAGCAGTGAGATTTTACCCTGTAGAGTATATTGGTACTGATAGGTCCAATATTCCTTTGCTTGTAAATTTTTTTCTAGGTAGCCTTCCCTTCTGCTTTAGATGTCTAGATGTTCAAGATCTTTTGACTTCTTGAAGATGGGTATTTCTGGTTTTCTGTAAAGACAAAAACAAAACCCTGCCTCAACCTTGAGTTTTTCTTACAACTTAAAGAATTGTCACATGGGTATATGGGTCATTTCTCTTTATCAAGAAGTTTCTCTGGTTCAAATTGAGTCTTTATTAATTTTGATGGTATCCGTAGCTTTTCTTCACCCAAGGAAACGAAAGAGAAACCCCTTCCCCAACATAGTACATATCCTGGTTTCCATTCTGAGGTCAGCACATCTTTGAAGTAGACAGGCTGACTTAGCTCAGCTGTTTTCTCTATAGTCCAATGCCTTTCAGCAGCTGTTGTTGCTTTCTCATTAGCATTGAGAAAATTCAAAGTCAATAAAGCACTATGTAGCCTATTTTTAGAAGTCTTTGTTATTCCTTTCTGTTTATTGAGCATATCCTTTAGAGTTTGATTTGATCTCTCTGTGACTGCTTGCCCTATAGGATTTGTGTGGTATACCTGTAATATGCTTTATGTTATAATAAGCAAAAACTGTTTTGTTTTACTAGAGACATATGCTGGAGCATTGTTAGTCTTAATTTGTACAGGTATTTCCATGATGGCCATCACTTCTAGCAAATGTGTGATTACAGAATCAGCCCTTTGTGAACTCAAAGCAGTTGCCCATTGAAATCCTGAAAACATATCAGAAAATGGAAAGACCTCCCATGCTTCTGGATAGGAAGGATCAACATAGTGAAAATGGCAATCTTACCAAAAGCAATCTAGAGATCCAATGCAATTCCCATCAAAATCACAACACAATTTTTTACAGACCTTGAAAGAACAATACTAAACTTTATTTGGAATAACAGGAAAACCAGGATTGCCAAAATAATTTTGCTCAACAAAAGAACCTCATGAAGCATCACCATCCCCGACTTCAAGTTATACTCCAGAGCTATAGTATTAAAAACAACAGTGATCACAGGTTCACTAGAGATTGGTACACATTAAAATATTATTATAGCACCTAAATATTGAAGTACTAGGGCAAAAGTAGCACAGTGTATACTGTGTTACACACTCAGTCAGTGTTTTCATATATTTACTAGTATATCACAACTCATGGGTGATCATGAACAATGGTTTACACAGGTGTACTAATGTTGGAACACACATGGAGATAATAGTTAGAGACTTTGACACAAATTCAGTAATGAGGAGGAGAAAAGAAGAAGAGGAGGAGGAAAGGGATAGGAAGAGAGTGTCTTTATATAGAGACAGGAGAAAGAATGAAGTAGACAGAGTGAGACAGAGAGAAGGAGAGGAGACTGAGGGGAGAGAAAGGAAAGACAGAGTGAGAAAGAAAAGAAAGTCTAGACAGAGCAGAGACAGAGATCCTATGACAAGAGATTGATGACAGACTTAAGAACAAGATGAGAGGGCTAGAGAGATGTCTCAGAGGTTAAGAACTCTGCCTGCTCTTCCAGAGGTCCCGAGTTCAATTCCCAGCAACCACATGGTGCCTCACAACCATCTATGATGATGTCTGGTGCCCTCTTCTGTACACTGTGTACATAAAAAATAAATAAAAAATAAAAGAACGAGATGAGAAAAGGAATGAGCCCAGGGAGAAGATATCTACAGAAAGATCAAGAGAGAAAAGAGTGAGAGGAGAGAAATGAATCAGAGAACACGGAGAGAAGTGGGAGTGAGATGGAGGAGAGAGGGAAGAAAGGGTGGGGGGAGAGAAGAGGGAGGGAAGAAAGATGGAAAAGACAGAGAGGAGGGAAGAGATGGGGAAAGGGTAGCAAGAAAAT
>PVIH01006920.1:24889-105851 GCA_004025045.1 Sigmodon hispidus
CGCGCGCGCGCACACACACACACACACACACACACACACACACACACACACACACACACACGCAGGCACGCACGCACGCATGGTGACAGGAAAAGACAGAAGGAACAGAGACAGAAGAGAGGAGAATGAGAGCGTAGGACCAGGAGAGAGAGAAGACAGGAGTCAGGGAAGAGAATATAACAGAGAAAAAAGAAGAAGCAAGAGAAAGAGACAGAGTATAAAGATAGAGCAGGGAGAGGAGAAAGGGGCGGGTGGGGTCCAAGAGAGCAAAGAGTGATAGATAAAGAAAGATGGGGGAATAGAGGACAGGACAAGCAGAGAGAGCCAGAGAGAAAACAGGAGAGAGCGGAGAGAGGGAAAGACAGTGGGGAGAGTGAGAATAGAGAGATGATAGAGAATGTCGTCATCATCATCAGAGAGGGAGAGAGGGAGGAGAAATGCAGTGCTCTCTGTGCCCACCATGGCCAGCAGAATAATGATCTGCAGGAGCCCAGAGGGCAGTTCTGTGCCACTGGAGAAGCCAGTGTTGGGCAGCCTTCAGGAGCGTGACCCAGAGTGGTTGGCTTTAGACATACCTAAGAACAACACAATTTGGTAAAATGTTTCTGGTGATAATTAACTCAATCCTACGTGCACAAAAAAGCACACATTAATCGCCTTGAGGAACAAAGTCAGCCAAAGAGATCAGATGGGACTGCCTCAAACTCTTTGTGAAGGCCATACATGTACTGGTTCTGTAGATTAGCTAAGAAAAACTGCTTATGGTAAGTGTCTGGGGGAGGATCCAGTGTGGTTCCCAGCCACACAGAAAACAATCACCAGCTATTGGCCCTGTCTGGGCCCTGCCTTTTGGATGTCTAACTGGTTATGCAGCCCTTCCTCTGAAGGAACAGCCCTTGTGTGTTTAACATTCCTGGTTCCCTTAGCGTTTATCTGTGAGCAGAGGGCTCTGGGCCTCCTGCAGAGAAAGGGGACCTGGGAAGGGAGAGTAAGATAAGGGAGAAAGGAGAGAGAGAGAGAGAGAGAGAGAGAGAGAGAGAGAGAGAGAGAGAGAACACAGAGAGGAGAGAGAGTGAAGAAAGAGAGGAGACACAGGCGGAGAAATTAGAGAGGGGAGAGAAGAGAGAGAGCAGAGAGCAGGAAGAGACAGAGAAAATTGAGTGGCAGATGCAGGGAGTAGAGAGAAAGTGAAGACGAGAAGGAGAGAGAGATAGGACAGAAAGACCGAGAGAGTGAGAGGGGAGATGAGAGAGAAGGGGGGGGAGAGATGATAGAGTTGAAAGATGGAGAGAAGTGGGAGATAGAGAGGAGAGGGGACCAATGGAGAAGAGAGAGGAGAACGATGGAGAGACCCAGCAAAGGAGAGGAGAGAGGATAATGAGAGAGAAGAGACGCGGGGATAGGGGAAGAGAGGGAGAATGAGGAGAGAAAGAGACAGCGAGGTGTCTCCACGAAACCTGACGCTTCAGAAGCTAGACCCTCTCCCTGAGAAAAAGTTTTGCCTTGTGTCAGGGAAGTCATATTTTCACTGTCATGCTTAAAAGAAATGTTCTTATCTCTGTTGGCCAGGAATACCCCTAACTCTGGGTAGCTCAGCTCATCTTTGGGTTTTCCCAGTCTGTATTCCAATTTTAATTTCTCTACTCCAGAGACTTGTTAACTCTGGAAAGGTATGTATCTCACAGTTGCCTTCAGCTGACCTCAAAATGACTCCTATTTTCTAAGGCTGGCTCTTGGGTGCTGGGTTCCCTCAGGTTAGTGTCCTCTTGCAGGCAGAGATGAAAGAGAGATCATCTTGGGAGTGCGTTAGTAATTGTCCCCTTAAGTGTTGGGAGGCCTTGCTCACCAGACGTTGCAGTCTACCATGGCCTGGCTGCCTTCTCCAAGCTCCTTAACATGCGGGACTCCCTTCCCAGTGAGACTTCCTGCTATCTACCCGCCCTTATTTGGAGAAGGTCTCCAGGCCCAGAGGTCTGACCTTATTTGAAAGCTGTCTGACGCCTAAGAAAACACCGGATTTCTCTTCAGTGTGACCCGTGGCACAGTTCCCTGCTAGAGCCCTTCCCTTGCTGCCCATATGGAAACTATGACTTGTACTAGGAGCTTAATGATAGGTGATGTCCCAGCCACTGTCCTCAGCCTTTATATCACCCCTCTCTTTCTGGATAAAGTGGAGCTATAGTGCTTAAAATGTCTCCCCAACAAGCTGGCTCCATGGGCTCACAATGTCTTGTTTACAGCCATTTCTCCCTCTGTCTTCTCTCTCTATTCCCTTACTCTGTTCTCCTTCTCTCTCTCCCCCTTCCTCACCTGCTCTCTCTCACTCCTGTCTTCTCTATCTGTTCTTACTGCTCAGTCTCCTCCCACATCTCTTCCCCCCACATCATGCCTCTCTCCCTTTCCTCAGATATTGGGGAAAAGCTGGTATATCAGAGAGAGGAAACAGACCACAGTCAATTCTCACCCAGATAATTTCTCAGGGTAAAAGCTGTCTCCCAGCTTCCTCAGCCTGGCTCCTTGCTGCTTCTACAGAATAATTTGTCTTCCTATGCCAGTTGTATCACATCCAGGTTAAAATTAAAGGCGTGAGCTGCTACTATTTGGTAGTTAGCCTTGAACTCGCAGATACACAGAAAGATCTCTGTCTCTGGAGTTATGGGATTAAAGGCGTAGGTCAATCTCTGCTGAGATTAAAGGCATGAGTTCTTTGACCACTCTCTGACCCTCCTGGATTGACTGTGGGTGAATCAATTCTCTGATATTCCAGACTGGTTTTCCTAAATATATAGCATATCACCACAGCTCACCCTCTCTCTGATGAAAGAACATAATGCAGAAAGCTGCTCCCATTTTCCACACACAGGATCTCCACAGTAAACACAGCCCTGTGCCAGCATAGAAGCTGAAGGAGAGAGATGAGGTCCCTTCCATGCTATGCAGAGTCTAGTTACCACTCCAGTCTAACTGCTCAGATGATGCTTCAGCAAAACAACTTGTTATCTAACTGTTTTCTTTTCTATGACATTCTGCTTTTCCAAAGATTTCCTCATTTTGCTTTTGTATAAGTGTCTATGCCTCATTGTATGTCTGTGCAATGCATGCCTAGAAGTGCCCTCGGAAGCCAAAGGAGAGTCCCAGTCCCTTAACTCAAGTTAGAGGAAGCAGTGAGCAGCCAGATGGGGGTGCTGGGAACCGTACTTGGTCCTCTACAAGAGCAGCAAATGTTCTTAACAATGGACTCTTCTCTCCCACCCCCTAAAAGTGTCTTGGCAATGTCCCTTACAGCCACATCTATATCCTGTGACCTTTATAGTTGACTTGGGTCCCTCCAAGCCATTTATAAAGAATGGGTATGGAGAGATGCCTCAACATTTAAGAGCAGATACTGTTCTTCCAGAGAACCCAAGTTTTGATTTCTAGCATCCACACTAGGCAGCTCACAACCCTCTGTAACTCCAATTTAGGGAGATCTAACTTTTCTGAAATCTCCTGCACTCATGTGCATATACCTACACACAGACACACAATCAAAATATTTTTATAAAACAATAATTAATGGAGAAACATCAGGGTACTGGCAAGCTGAATAAAATATGTACAGTGGGAATCACCAGAGGAGAATAGAAAGTAGCAGAGAGGAAATGTCTGAAAACTCTGAATTAACATTAAACATTATCTTTTATTATTAGTATAGCTAACCAAGAAACTCAAGGAATTTCAACAAAAACTCACACCTGCCCCAATACTCTTTAAAACCAAAGTTTGCTGTTCTGAGATAGGGATTTGCTGTTTAGCTCAGGCTGGATAAAAGCTTGCAGCAATCCCATCCTAACGTCCCCAGAGCTTGAGAAAATGTCTGTGCCATCACGGCAAGGTGAAAAGTAAATCTTCAGCACAGAATCAGAAGAAACAGCAACACAGGCGGAGAGCACCAATAAGATGATAAGGGTTGGGGCTGGAGAGATGGCTCAGCGGTTAAGAGCACCCTCTGCTCTTCCAGAGGACCCGGGTTCGATTCCCAGCACCCACATGGCAGCTAACAACTGTCTGTAGTTCCAGTTCCAGGCAAACACCACGACAAATAAATGAATAAAGTTAAAAAAAAAAAAAAAAGATGATAAGGGTCCCTGCCTGCCATCAGGGATTTCAGAAGTTAGAAGCTAGGGAGCGAAGGACGCAGAAGGGGGAAGCATTTCAGGCAATTCCTGCCAACTGTTCTCACTGCCTGTGCATGTCCAAGAGGGAACTATGCCATTTGTCCTCTGTTTATGTGGTTTCTGAAAAATGAGTACTTTATAAGGCTGTGTTAGAAGTGTGGTCAGAGGAAATCACTGTAGAATGGGTTTAACTCATTCTCCCTACGGGTGTCATTCTTTGGCATTCTTCCAAAATTAGAATATATTTGACCACTCTTAAGACACTTCCTGGGACTTCCAGGCATTTCTTCATCTTGTTTGAAAATAAGAAAAAAAAAAAAAAAGAAAAATCAAAATGTAGTGATCTTGGTAAACTGAAATTTACTCTCAACAGTAATTTAATTACTATCCAAAGCCAAAATCTGTGTCATTATATTCCAAGGAAATGAGACTAATGTAGCTAAGAACATCCTGATCACCAGCCTTTAAAAGCTGTGCTTGACCCATGCTCCTGCCAGCAGTCTATGCAGCACCCTGTTTATTAATAGCCAACTCCAATCCATTAACTGCTTATCCCGTTACAGAAGTAACTTCTTAGCCTCACATCTACATAAATAAAGGATAAAACAACACACCGCTACTATAAATCTCACAAAATAAACAACACTGGATTACACAGACATTTGCACATATGTGAACTTTAACTCCTGTATAGAAAGCACTAGGCAAATTCTAATTCTGAAATCACATTCTCAACCAAACTGTTTCTTTTTTTTTTTTTTTTAACTAGTAATTTCTGGTTTTATTGAAAAATCCAATAGGTTCCTCACATCACAAATCAATCGAATCCCAACAGAAAGTGAATGTCAACATGTGTCAAGCATCACTCCTGCACCATGTATTTTATTTATCAAGAAGCTTAAAGACTCTTCAAACAGTTTAGTTCAGGAAGCTGACAGGGCCGGTTAGCCTCTCTGTTTCTCATGTGCAGCTTCAGTGGTCTGTATTCTCCCAGCCTGGGCCTCTATTATACACCAACCACTGGGATACAGGCACATGTGGCTGCCATGCTGGGTGAATATAATGGCAGACACATCAAAAGGGGACATGAAGTTTGGAAAGGCCTGTTTGGGGTGGTTTGGGGGAAATTAGATGGAGGATATCGGTGTAGATATGATCACACTTTGTTATTTATATATATAAAATTTAAGAATAAAGTCATTTTATTATTTAAAAACAGATACATCATAGTGGTAGAAGCCTCGAATTCCAGGTCTCAGGAGGCTGAGACAGTAGAATCTTAATTTCCTATCTATTTGGGGCTATACACTGAGCCCCCGTTTCAAAGATGAAAAGCCAAAAGCAGCCCACATAAATTACATTGCTTCTCTGTTGTTGTGAGAGAACCCTCACCAAAGGTAATGTGGGGGAGGAGAGGGTGTGCTCCATCTCACAGGTTATGGTCCCTCATAAGGGAAGGAAGGCAGGAACTGAAGCTAAGATCATGGGAACACTGCTCACTGCGTTGCTCTCCATATTGTTGCAGCCTACTTCTTTAGGAATCCCAGGAGCATCCGTATTGGACAGGGCTCTCCCACATCAGTGAGCAGGCAAGAAAACACCCCAGAGATGTGTCCATAGGCCAATCTGATGTGTCCATAGGCCAATCTGATGTGTCCATAGGCCAATCTGATGTGCCCATAGGCCAATCTGACTGAAGTAATTCCCCCACCGAGCCACTGTCCTCCCAGCTTGGCAAGTTGTCAAGAACTCACACTTATTAAAATCTTTGCTCACATTTTCATACCATTCCTTATGCTGCTTAAAACCCTGAATAAAACAAATAATGCATATTTTTGATCTTTACATTGTATGCTGAGGTTATGAATCACAAATTATTGGACAACATCCTCCTACAATGCAAACATTCTTCACTCTTTCCTATACGTGAAAATTTTAAAGTAAATCGCCACATCAGAAACTAATTTGCAGTCAATTTCTTCCTAAGCTCTTAGTCAGTAGGGTGCTAAGGAAAAGTGCCGCAGACTTCTCCCTTTAAATTCCTTCTGCTTACTGGAATGGCTTCACTTCAGCCAAGCCCAAACTGACGGTGCCTCTGGGCCAGTTGTTGCCTTACATCATTTTGTCCTTTCATATCAGCATGAAATATTTCCAGACTCCCGGGGCTAGAGAGATGGCTCAGCGGTTAAGAGCACCGTCTGCTCTTCCAGAGGACCCGGGTTCAATTCCCAGTACCCACATGGCAGCTAACAACTGTCTGTAGTTCCAGTTCCAGGCAAACACCAAGGCAAATAAATAAATAAAAGTGTTTAAAAAAAAAGAAATATTTCCAGACTCCCAATTCCAGTTTGGAAGTAAAGGATGAACTGCAATGTCCTCAGCACTGTAAGGCCTTTCCCTCAGATCTTCCTGGATCACAGATCAACTTATCGTCCTGAAAATACAAATCTCAGCCCACACTCCATTAAGAGTGAAAAGTATAAACTAAAAATTTCTGTTATCCCTGATGGGCCTTTCAGCAATCTAACATTGCTGCTAATTTCATCTAAATATCAAATTTAGAGAGCTGGAGAGATGGCTCACCAGTTGAGAGCACTGACTGCTCTTCCAGAGAACTGGAGGTCAATTCCCAGCACTCAAATGGAGGCTCACAATTGGCAGTAGCTCCAGTCCCAGGGGATCTAACATGTTCCAGATCCTGGAAGCACTACATGCTAGTAGCACACAGACCTACATGCAGTCCATACTCACATGCATTCAAAACACTACTACATATAAAATAAATAAATTAGTAATTGGAAAAAGGTGTTCAGATCTGTTGTGTGTACCTCAGTGTCACACACAAAAACCAACACATGAAATTAAATGGATCTGGAAAAAGGGCTTGCCACGTATACTGCTTCAGTTTAGCTGGCTGCCCTGCATGTGGCTCAGCTTTAGGGTCCTAAAGTCACCTTGTTAGTGTGAGCCCCACCCTCCTCCAGTAAACTTCACATCCCTCCAACATGGTGCTGGAGAAGGAGCTGAGGGTTCTACATCTTCATCCTTGGGCAGCAGGAAGTGGACTGTGTGCTACATTGGATGTAGCTTGAGCATAGGAGACCTTATAGCCCACCCCACAGTGACATACTTCCTCCAACATGGCCTCACCTACTCCAACAAAGCCACACCTTCTAATAGTGCCACTCCTTATGGGGATCATTTTCTTTTAAACTACCACAGTTTGTAATAGACAGTGGCTTGTTGTTTCTGCTCTTTGCCTGTTTGGGGTATTTGTGGCTTTAAAGAATGGGTGAGGAGGAATCCCATCAGCCTCTGTGCTCTGAAGCGACTGTAAGGAATTGAAGGCAGGGCTGAAGTCAGTGGTGGTGCTCTTGACTTCCACAGATGATGTCTTAGGGTCAATCCCTGACACTACCAAAATGAAAAACAGGGTTTTTAAGTACAATTCTTCCTTAAATATTTGGAGGAATTTGCTATTGTTCCTATATAGTATATCTGGACAGGCATGGCAGTACACATCTACAATTTCAGCACTCAGGAGGCAGAGGCAGGTGGATGTCTGTGAGTTTTAGACCAGCCTATTCTTTTTTCCCCATTTTTTTAATTTGAAAAGTGTTTTTTTCCATATCTACCACTGCTCCCCTTCCCTTCCCTCCTCCCAGTCCCTCCCAGTCCTCCCTCAGCGTCTTTCTACTCCATCCCCTCATTCATTCCCCAAGGAGGGCAAGAAATCTCAAGGTGGGTCAGTTTGGTCTAGCATATCCAGTTGAGGTAGGTCCAAGTCCCTCATCCTAGTGTCAAGGCTGAGTTAGGTGTTCCTCTGTAGGGAATGAGCTTCACAATGTCAGTTCATGCACCAGGAATATACTCTAAGCCTACTGCAAGAGGCTCCACAAACTGCTCATGTCTTTTGACAGTCATCTACCTTTCAATACAACTTCCCAGCGATTACGTCAGTAAGCTCCCAATAGCTCCGTAGACCAGCCTATTCTACATGGAGAGTCTCAGGCCAGCCAGGGATGTTCAGTGAGATCCTGGATAAAAACCAAACAGACAAACAAACAAACAATCGGTGGGGCCAGGTAATTGGCTCAGCATGGACAGGTGCTTGCTGTCCAGCATGATGATCTGAGTCCAATCCCCTGGACCCACACAGTGGAAGGAGACAACTGACTCCCATAAGTTGTCTTCTGACCGCCACAGGCAAACAGTACCACATATACTCCCAAACATGCATACATAGTTGAATGTGATGTGGGATGTCTTTCTGCATGCTGTGAATATGCTTGGTTAATAAAGAAACTGTTTTGGCAGCTTAGAGGCAGGCAGAAAATCCAAGCAAAGAGATAGGAGAAGAAGGGTGAGGTCTGGGAGACAAGAGCCAGCCGCCCAAGAAGCATGAAGTGAAAGTAATGGTAAGTCATTAGCTTCATGGCAAGACAATATAAAGATCTAGTTGGTAATAAGCCTCTGAGTAATTATTTTATAAGTGGCTGTGAGACCTTGGGTGTGAGAGATTTCTCCAAACAGCAGGCCCAAATGAGTCAAAAAACTTCTGGATACATTTATGTCTAATTTTAATAAAAAAAAAAATGTCAAGGTGACTGGTGCCCGAAGAATGACACCCAACGATGACCTCTTCCCTCCACAAGTAAACACATGTAGTCAGACTTTCTCAAACACACTCTGTCCCCTGAGAGCCTCTGCCCTATGGTATCATCATACATGGGTAGACATAAACACAGAACAGTCACTGGGAGTTGAACCCCAATCCTCATGCATATGCAGCGGGCACTCAGTGCTTAACCACTCCATCAGTCCCTAGCTCAGTGCTTGATTGATTTTGTTGCTGTTTGCTTTTTGGTTTTATTACTTGTTTTTTCTTTGTGTCCGTCTGTGAACCATGTTCATGCCTGTAGAACCCAGCAGCAAAGGCTTGGATCCCTTGGAATTAATGTTACAGATGGTTGTTGGCTGCCCTGTGAGTACTAAAACTTGAACTCATATCTGCAGGAAGAGCAGCCGAGGCATCTCCCCAGTTCCTTTATTTTCTAAATAATTTTTAAACTTTTTGAAATTACACCATAATTATAATTTCAAAATCATTATATCAATATAATATACTTACAGCTTTTCTCCCCCCACTTTTCCCTCACCAACCCCTCCAAGGTAACTTCCCCTTGCTCGCTCTCAAATTCCTTGTTTGTTTTTGAGATGGACTCACTCTGTGGCCTAGATAGACCTCTAACTCTCAGCTGCTTCAGCCATCTGGGAACACAGGTGTGAGTCATCATGAGGCTCAAAGTTGGGCTTTTGTGTTGTTCTTGTCATTGTTTGTTAATTCTTTTGAGTCAGGGTCCCTTTTGCAGCACAAACTAGCCTGTAATTCACAGTAATCTTGCCTCAGTTTCCACATAATGGTTGTGCGTCCCCATGCCAGATGTGATTGGAAGTTTTAACAGAGGAAAGTAAAGACTGAAAAGATGGCTCTGAGGTTAAGATTAAGTACTGAGCATCAGGTATGGAGTCCATAGTTCTGTTTTCTGTACCCAGGTCAAAACTACCTGTAATGCTCACTCCAAGGAACCAGTTCCTCGGCTTTTCTAGAAAATTGCACTTTTGTATACATACCCACACACATACACATACCCATAATTTAAAAATAACAAATATTGATGGTCCTGGTGGTGCAAACCAGCACTTGGGAAGCAGAGACAGGTGGTGGATCTTTGTGAGTTCAAGGCCAGCCTGATATGTATAGAGAGTTCTAGGATAGTGAGGATACACAGAGAAACCTTGTCTCAAAACAAAACAAAAAAGCAAAGTCAACAAGCAAAACAACAACAAAGACTTAAAAAAATAAAATGACTACAATAAGGAAACATTTTTCAATAGCAAGTTTAATATTAATGGTTTAAATTTCCCAATCAAAAGACGCTGGTTAGTTGAATTGACTGAGAAACAAAATCCATCTTCTAGCTGTCTTGTCTTTAAGGATAGGCACCACCTAAAAGTGAAAGAATGGTAAATAGTACTCCAAGCAAATGGAATGGGGAATCGAGTAGGCTTGCCATCTTAATGCTGACAAAATAGACTTTAAAATGAAATTGAGCAGAAGAGATGAAGTGAAAACTTTCTACTAAATAGGAAAACAATTACCCAGGAAGACAATACAATCATATGCATGATGGTATTATATATATTTATATTGTTATATATATAATTGTATTATACATACACACATATATAAACTCTAGTGGATCCAGTTTCATAAAATGTACACTACTAACATTAAAAATAAAGATTAACATCAACACATTAACAGTGAGTGATTTCAGTACCTCACATGCATCAATAGACAGGTAATCTGTACAAAAATACAGAGAAATATCAGAAATAATGACATCAGGCACCAAGTGGAACTAACAGATATCTACAGAATATTCTATTTAAACAGCAAAGACTATGCCTTCTACACAGTTGCCCATTAAAGCTTCTCTAAAATAAAACATATCCTGAGACAAAAAACAAATCTTAAAAGAAAATTTAAATAACTTCAGAAAATTTAAATAACTCTGTGTATCCTATCTGACCATAATGAAATAAAACTTAAAATCAATATCAAAGCAAATGCTAGTGAATATATAAACTCATGAAAATTTAATAACTAATTATTAAATGTTGACTGAGTTCAACAAGGAATCAAGAAAGAAATTTAAAAATTCCTGGAACTAAATAAAAATGAAAGCACAACACAATAACCGTTTTTTTTTTTTTTTTTAAAACTTTATTTATTTACTATTTATTTATTTGCCTTGGTGTTTGCCTGGAACTGGAACTACAGACAGTTGTTAGCTGCCATGTGGGTGCTGGGAATCGAACCCGGGTCCTCTGGAAGAGCAGACGGTGCTCTTAACCGCTGAGCCATCTCTCCAGCCCAAGCACAACACAATAAAACTCTTAGGACATGTTAAAAGGCAATCTTAAGAGAAAAAAGTTATAGGCTTAAGTGCTTACATTGAAATATCAGAAAAAGCAGAAAAAAACTTAATAATGCAACTTTAAGAATTTAGAGACATAATAACAAGCCAAACCAAAACCATGAAGACAGCAAGAGATAATAAAAATCCGAACTAAAATTAATGAAATAAAAACGTATTGATGTTGTATCTTCTCTGACAGTCTGTAGAATCTGAACTGAAACCATCTGCACAGGCCCTAGCCCCCACTTCATCTCAATTAATTTTTGTACTTAGATTTTCCAAGCTGGTAGAATACAATTTTTTTTAAAAAATAATGACACAAAGAATTCTTATTAATTATAAATGCTTAGGCTTGTTTCTAATGCCAGTTAATACCCATTTTAATATAATCTAAACATCTAAACATCCTGAGTCTAATCTCTTCTTTATCACTGGAGGTAAAGTTACTGGTATAGTTTCACGGCAGCTTGTCCTGGCCTACTAAACTCAGAAAGCATTCCCTCCTTCCCCATACAAATATTAGATCCATCCTTCTAAAACAAGGCCACATCATTCTTTCACCCTCAAAAAAAAAAAAATCCTCAGTGCAATCTATCCAGTTTGCCTATGAGACATGGCTCTACTCTTTTCAACCTTTGCTTTATTTCCCAACTAATCTACTTTTTATTATGTCCATCAATATTTTATAGAAATAAGAAAATAAAGTGCCAACATACAATTATATATCTTCTGATTACTTTTACAGCTGACCCCCCACCTCTCTTTTTAAAATTACTTTCAGCCTGGTCAGCTTGCTGGACCACATTTTTAGTATGTTTTGGATTTTTTTCTCCCAGAATTAAATGAGGCTCCCTCTTTTTGCTTCATTCAGTCCCCACTTCAGAGGACAGTTCTTCAGAAAGGGCTATCTTCTAGAACAACTAATCTATAAAGGCTACATTACAGCTCAGTTCTATCAAAGTATCATTTGACATTACTTTATGGTTTGTTCCATTATTTGACACTGTGTGGGTGCGTGCATGTGTAAAACATCAGCTGTTTATCTCTCTAAACTATGTCTGGCTTATTTAACATTGTATTCCTATTGTTTAAAGCAGTATGGGGGGGTCCTAGAAGTGACTCATAGGGTAAAACCAGTGTGAGGACAGGAGTTCAGATTGCCAGCACCCAAACAAAAGCCAGGAGGTTGTCTGCAATCTCAGCACTCAGTAGGCAGAAGCAGGCAAGATGGTTGTCTAGATTACCCACAGCTGACAAGCTGTTGTTTAATAAGAGGCTATATCAATAAATAGAGATCAATTGAGTAAGACAGATGTCAACTTTGGACCTCTACATATATGTCCACACACATGAACATGCCCACCACATATACAGGCAAAGAAAAATCACACACAAAATCAAACAGTATCTGTCCCAAGAGAGATGATCTATATATTACTTATATGTATTGATATTTTACTTGATGATTAGTAGCTTAATAATTTTTAAGTTATTAATGATTAATAATGATTAGTAAGCTAATAGTGATTTGTTATTTAGGACTCTGCAGCTTTTCTTATTGTTGGCAAGTATGTCATAAGCACATGCATGTTATTTAAGCTCTAAACATGTATAGGGCACAAATCTTATATTTACTTCTTAAAATTTAAGAATTAATTTACCAAATTGATCTAATATAAATTGTTATATTTTTTGTTAAAATAATTTATTTTTATTTTGTGTGCATTGGTGTTTTGCCTGCATGTATGTCTGTGAGAGAATGTCAGATCCTGGAGTTACAGACACTTGTAAGCTGCCATATGGGTGCTGGGAATTGAACCTCCCTCTTCTGGAAGAGCAGTTGACGCTCTTTAGAGCTGAGCCATCTTTGAAGCCCAAGTTGTTATATTTTTATAATCACTCCTTATGTGAGAGTTACTTCTTCTCACCTGGGACAACAATGTGCATTTTTGTATAAAGACTGACATTTTGTTTTGTATTGGTCTGAGATTGTGTTTCAACCTGTAATCCAGGCTGGTTGGGACGCCTGGCATTCATTCCTTCTGTCCAGCCTTTCCAATGCTGGGATTACAGGCCTGTGTCATCATGCCTGGCCAAGATTGCCATTTAAAACTGATGAAAGGTGATTGTTCATGTAAAATGATTCATTGCTGGAAGACATAATTTATATGATTACTCATCTGTTTCCTTTTTAAAAAGCCTCTTCATATCCTTTGTTTATATTTATACTGACTTGCTGTCATTTGTTGGCAAAAGCTCTTTGCAGAACAATGCTTCATTGTCTAAGCCATTCTAAGATGTCATTTTCCATTTTGACATTTATCTTTTAATCTTAACTACAACTGTTTTCAATTTACCAAATTAAACCTTTACAGTAAAATTAATTATAATATTTCCCAATTCCTTAAATGGCTTTTAGGCTTGCTATTGAATTAGAAAGTCTTCCAATTCACTGCATAAAAATATTCACATATTTTCTTCCAATTTTTTTAAACAAGAAAGATGACAGTGCATTACAATTGGAATTTGTGATTAATGACTTTAATGGCTTTGTTTTCTCTCAGCTGGCTCCTGAAGTATAACTTATTTCCTCTCTACTTTCAAGGATGTGAAATTGTGAAGTGTAACATTTCTGTATTAAAATTTCCCCTTCCCTTACTCCTTAAAACGCCCTATCAAACACATAGAAACCTCTAGAGTGCGAAGTTCTTCCCTTCAGCAAGTTGAGGAAAAGAAGTTCTTTTATTGCCATGCCCAGTACTGATTAGATATTAGCATTCAAGAAATTCTAGCTCAGGAGACTCACCACATTTTGCCAAGGCACAACGAGAAATGTCAAGTTGCCCCAAAAGTTGATTATCCCTTTAAGCGAAGGTTCATGGCTTTTGAGGGCAATACGTCAGGGTTCTCTTCTGAACACCCTCAGATTCTACCGTTCAGTTGGGAAGAAGGCTCAGGAAGACGCCATGCAAAGCACAATCAGCTCTATTGAGAGCCACTCAGCCTCAAGACCCCAAGAGGCTAATAAAAACAGGTAGTGGGGGGAATCAACAGACATCTTAATGGGTGTGTCAGTGACAAGGCTGTGATCTTTAGAACCTCAAGTTATTCGGATACATCAAAAAAAAAAAAAGACAATTGTTTATAGTTGCCTTGTGGTCTTAAAAAAGTTAAACACTTGATTCCTGTGCATGTGTTCACACGTGAGGGTGTTCTTGACTTGTACTTTGCTAATGCCTGGTGGTCCACAAAGCAAGAGAAAAAGGGAGGCTGAGTGCTACTCTTGCCCTCATGCAGGGCTCCCTTGTGAAAGGGGAGGCACCTGGGTGAGGAGAGACAGCATGTTGCAAAAAGCTGAGGTTATCGGGGGCTGCTGCACCGTGTGTAGCATCCCTGAAAGCAAGGCACACACATTGCATCTTCTGGGATCAGGCCCAGCATCCTTCCTGATACAGTCTAAGACCGCTGCCGCGTCTCCCTAGCAACCAAAATGGGGTAAAAGAGTATAGGCGGAGTCACGTGCTCCTAGCACTTCCGGGTTTCAGTCGTAACTTCCGGTTGTCACTCTTCTGACGCGCGGCTGCTGCGGCGGGGACGCGGTGGAGGTCTGGGCTCGCGGGGCCGGCCTCTCTCGTCCTCGTCCGCCCGTCCGAGATGCATCCGCGGCGCCCTGACGGCTTCGATGGCCTGGGCTACCGGGGAGGCGTGCGGGACGATCCGCCTTTCGGCGGCCCTTTCCATGCGCGCTCCTTCGGCTCTGGGACCGACCTGGGCCATTGGGTGACGACACCCCCGGACATCCCGGGCAGCCGCAATCTGCACTGGGGCGAAAAGAGCCCTTCGTACGGTGTGCCGTCCGCGCCCACGACGCTCGAGGGCCCCGCGGAGGAGCCCTTTCCCGGCGGCGGCGACGGCCCGCGGCCCGGCCCGAGCAGCGGTGAGGGGTGCGGGGTCCGGCCGGGCGGGTGGGCCGGCGGACTCCGGAAGCGCGCGCAGGGCCCGCCTTGGTCCTTGCACACGCAACCACACCCTCTGCCCTCCTTTCGTCCTCTGCCCTGAAGCTAGCCTCTCATGCACGCGATTTGTGCTCAGAGATCACCACACTAGGTGACATCTGCATAGGGTCGGATGCATTGATTGGAGTGTTTAAGGGCCCAGTAAAGAAATAAATTAGATTATTTACTGTTGTCTGATTCACTCTGGCAGGTGGATTTTCTTGATTTGGTTAATTGACTCCAATGAATCGTTGGATTTTGGAAAGATACTGTTGAGCTCAGGCAGATTTGGGTTTGGAACCTGGCTCTACCAATATATATTTAACTCTTTTTCTTCTGTTCCCTCGTTAAGACTTGTCGAATGACATAATTTTTACGAATACTAAGTGAATAACAGTATAATATTGTGTGTATGCACAGTAGGATAATTACTCGTTTTCTTCACTTACCCTTGCAACATGGGAGTTCTGATTTTAGACACCAAATCCATACTTTCTGGCGGTTTTCCCTTGTCTTCTGTCCTGAGACATCCACTTAGAAACACTGCTATAAGTGACTTTTTAAGTGATTACTCTATGGAATGCCAGAGAGCTTCAATTGCAACACTGCATGAACAACATAGGTTTAAAATTTGTTTTAGTCTTGACATTTAAATACCTGACTCCATTCTCTGGGAATGATAAATTGTATCACTAAGTATTAAACATGCTATATATAATCGTGGTGCTCATTCGTAGCTTTTCCTTGGAGTGTAAAAATGCTTGATTGAACTGGAGTCTCCTAATTACTAAGTAGTACACGAGGAGATGAAGGACGATCAATGTCTCATCCAGTGTCATATAATTACGCTTTTTGCTGTTGTCTCATTTGGTTCTTGTGTTGTACTGGTCCCAGAGTAGTGCTAAAAAACCCTTTTTGAATGAAGCTCTAAATGAAATGATTCAAAACACAAGTGTAATTGCTGCAAAGTTTCCATCTTAGGCAGTAGTTTTTAATCTTCTTAAATTACATCTTGATAGTTCCAATGAGGAGAAACTTGCTAACACAATCGGTTTATTTTGAAGCTGTTACCAAGTGACTGAGTAAAATTTTGCAACAAGTAGAGCCTCACATAATTAACTGCATTAAGCTTTTCTAAAAGCATTCATCAATGTCATATTTCCTTTAGTATTTGAGAATGTAAATAAACACACAAAAGAAAGTACTTAAATAATGACCAAAGAAGCTTTCTAGCTTGTCCATCTTTCAAGGTGAAGCAAACAGTTTTCCCCAGGAACATGCTTACATGGCCTATTCTTACAAGAGGGTGTTCTCATCACGAAGGATCATTGGTTCATTTGAAATGACAGAGGAAGGAGAGAGTATTGCTCCTATGGTTAGATCGTTGTCAGGAGAAAGACTTATGTTGACATGTGCATTAGTTTTCCAGCCAAGCTATAGAAGGGAGCACATCTGTGCCTAGGGTCCTACCACATAGACTAGATTTAACAGCCATTCATAAACTATTTCCAACTTAAGATCATAGGAACTGTACTTACTCTAAAATTAATATCACCAAGTACTCCCAAATTAACACCTTTGAGGTATTTTACAAACAACTGTTGTCTCTTAGTAGTAGTTGATGGCTAATTATACAAGCATAAACAGTCTCTTAATGTATCAGTCATGGCCATCCATAGAAAATTTTAGAGTGACTGTAATTAAAAATTAAAATTGGCTGTGCTTAGGTTCCATCTGTATACTAATTTGAAATAGTTCATACAGGGTTTTAGCACTTTTAAAAAATAGTTGCCTTTGATAATACTTAAACTTTCAAAGTTTTTTTTCTTTTAAAACAGTCACAACTTAGAAATGTCCCAGCTTACAAGTTCTTGTGGCTGCAGTCCATTGGAATGAAAGGCAGTTGCTCCATTAAGAGATCCATTTGGTGGAATTTGCCACAAGCTCCATCAGTGTCACTCACTATTTAAATTGCTTCCCTATCCCACATCAGTTTTTGAGGCTTAAATGAACAGCATTTACTCTGAAATCTTGGTTATTACAGTAACTATAAATATTGGTTATAAGTAATCTTTTTCTTTTTATTTTAGAACAGTTGAATAGGTTTGCTGGATTTGGTATTGGACTTGCAAGGTAATGTTTATTCTAAAGATTTTTTTTTTTATTTAGAGTTTTTCCTTTAATTATATTCAGTGATTAATATTTCTTCCCTTAGGTTTTATTAGCAGATTATGAACTTACTTTGTAGGGTTTCACTATTTAGAATCCATAACCTGCTGGGTAGTGGTGGCACACACCTTTAATCGCAGCACTCAGGAGGTTGTTTCAAAAGGATCTCTGAGCGCCAAGATAGCCTGGTCTACAGAGTGAGTTTCAGGACATCCAGGGCTACACAGAGAAACCCTGTCTCAAAAGAACAAAACAACCCCAAAACAAAAAACAACCCCCCTACTAAAAAACCCCCAAACCCTCAAATTCATAACTTGGTTTTTCTCTAGTAGAGTTGGGAACCAGTCATTCCATTGCACAAAGTAATTTTGTAATGAATATGATAATAACTTTCGTAAGTCTTATTAGAATAGAATAGAATGTAATTTCTCAAAGTCATATGATGAACCTTCTCCCTAAACATTACAGTAGTACCCAGGTAGTTTTGCAGCAGAGAGACTGGGTTTTTGTTTAGTTACCATTTGGTAGTCAATTTCCTTTTTTTGCGTTTGTTAGTGCTTGTAATGGTCATTATAGCTAAGAACATTCATCAGTCTTATTTATGGTATTATGAAGATTCATAACTACTAGACTTGTGTATTGCTTATCCTTCATACCAGAATGGCCCTCATCATTTGAAATAACCAATAAAGTGACCTTATTTGCATATTAAAAACTGGGGATATTAGTGTCCGCATAAATAAAATCTTTATTTTTTATTTTACTGATCTTTTCAGCCTAATTTTGTATGCTTAAGGTTTAATGCCATTTTGTATAATATATGTATATATATATGCATATGAATGCATATGTCACTGTTAAAGCTTAAACCCACAGCTGTATTTGCCAGGAACATATTCAAAGAAGTATTTGATACATAAAGTAGTAATTAACATGGTCATTAAAAATCCTGTAACTTAAGTACCAGGTCCGTCAAAATAAAAATTTCTAGAATGAGGCTCTTGAAAAGTAAATGACTTTTCATATGAGAATTTTGTTCATAGGCTGTTTTCTGAAAGGGAAGTTAAATGATGTGTCGTTTTCATGTTAGAAATACAGAGATTTCTTTTCATATTTGTACTATAGATAATACATACTTACAAGTTTGTGGATCTAGATTTTATTTATATTGAATTTACTGTTGATAACATTTTTTGATATATAGGTATAAGTTCTCTTAATTGTGAAAATGTAAGAATAACTTCAGGTATATGTATGTTATAAATAAAATTTGTGTATATATGTATACACACATACACATATAAATTATTTCTGTATAGTCTCTTTACAGAAAATGTATTGGCCCATCCTTGCATTGTTTTACGCCGCCAATGTCAGGTAAATTAATTTCTTGGACTTCTTAGACAAGCCTAATCTTAATTAGAAGCACAGAGTTCTGATAAAATGACACAAAATCTTACACTCGTTGTATCTGAAGTGATTGAAAATCTATAATATTTCAGTTCTCCAACTTTTTAGTCTTAAAACCTGTACAAAATTCTTAAAAATTATCAGAACTCTGAAGATATTTTGCTTATTTGGGTCATATCTGTTAGGATTCACCATTTCAAAAATTAAAACTGATGTAATATTGACCTAGCTCGTTAAAATAATAATGCATTCACCAGATATTAACAAATAATCCTTACAAAAATTTATTGTTTTTTCCCCAAATATCTGTCATAATAGGAACGAGCTTCCCACATCTACTCCTGCAATCAATCTGTCATAGAATGTTGTTTTTTTTAAAAGAATAATCAGCTTCTTAACATATGATGTTCTTGAAAATAGGAGTATTTTTATTCTTTTCTGATAAGGTGCCTTCTGATGTTATACCAAAATTCACTAAGTGGTGGTGTCTTATGTACAGTATGAAATCTGAAGCAACATAATTTTTTTTTTTTTTTTAAACTCTGTTACATTGAAAAATTTCCATTAAGCTGGATCCACCTTTAATCCCAGCACTCCGGAGGTAGAGAGGCAGGCAGATCTCTGAGATTGAGGACAGCCAGGGCTACACAGAGAAACTCTGTCTTGAAAAAACAAACCAGGAAGGACAATATCAGCAGGGTTTCATATAATTACCCGTTGTACTTCTTCACCAAGGATACTGTTAAATGAAGACTTTTTTTTTCTGTGAGTATCTATGGTTATCACGGTAATTAACCCGCCATGAGATATATATTAAGTAATATTTATTATCTAAATATCACTTACAGAAAAGGGTTTTGTTCAAAGGGAGAAAATAGAGTTTCCCAACCGCCCGATCTGCTGCGATCTAGGAACTGCGCCAGAGCCTGGCTTTTTCTTTTGCCTCTTTCATTTGGGGGCTTTACTTTTGAAGCTCTTTTTAGTTGACCACGCCCCGCTCGGCTCTAGCACTCTGACACAATCAGTTTACATGTGTAGCTTCTGATTTCCCACTACGTATGGTAAAGAATATAATAGAAAAATACATTTGATCTTACTGTCTCGATTCATGGTAAAGGATCAGCAGTTTTATTCACCCTTGTTTTTATACTCATAGCATGTTTTCAATACATGAAAAAGGCAAATGGTGCCTGAGTTAAACTAAGAAAGTATTTTGAACTTGTCAGGCCTTTGGTAAGATGACGAAACTCTCAACAGTTATTGGCCTGCATTGGAACATGTCCTATCATGTAATTTCAATTTTTTGCAAAATAATTTTCCCACATAACATTATGACAATGTAAGTCAATACAAATTAATCTGTTTTATATTTGTCACTGAAAAATTAGAAAGCATAAATAACTAGCTGAATAGCATTGGCAGTTGTAGATGCCCCAGAACATTTGTGTATTCTTAAATTGTGATAAAACTACATCGTGATCCAGTATATATCAGTTTGGCTGATTTATGATTTGTCCACTGATTGTAGCCTATAGTTTAACAAATTGTGTGGCCAAGATGAGTATGAATAGGAGATTTAATTTCAGAGCTTAAAAGCCTCACTTGTTAAACAGCAAGATCCTCTCTATAGTCCTCATTGCTAAGTATTTTATGTGCTAGTCTGTGTATTGCATTTATAGACCATATGCATAGTATGAATGGTTTATGTGAGGTCATTAGTATTTGACTTTAGAACTGAACTTTTGGTATTCTCAACTTTAGATTTTCATGGTCTTATTATGTCTTGAAAAAACAGAATACTATATATTTTCACAGGTTAATTACCATGCCCGGCATTACCACCTCACTCCATTTACAATTATCAACATTATGTACAGCTTCAACAAAACTCAGGTGAGAATCTATTCTATTAAAGCTATATATTTAAACTTGTTAACCATTAAAGGGATTCTCCTTTGAGCTGCTGCTGCTGGTGGTATATGTCTCTAACCCCAGCTCTTGAGAGGCAGAGGTGGGCAGATCTCCCATGTTTGAGGCCATCTTGGTCTACAGTGCCAGTTTCAGGAAATCTAGGACTACACAGAGAAACCCTGTCTTAGGGGTGGTGGGGTGGGGTGGGAAAGAATTTTCCTATACATAGAACTATGCTAAATTCCAAGACATTAGCAGAGGGTAAGCTAATGTCTATACAATCAAGAGAGAGTAAAGCTACAGTTTAGTCATAGAGACAAAGTTGTCTGTAGAAGATGGTCACTGTGAGACTGGTAAAGTACTACTATTATATAGATGAGAGGTGCACCATCAAAACTGATACAGTCATTTGTTGATTATATATACATCACTGTGATGGAATACCTGACACACACATCTAAGGGAGGAGGGGCTTATTTTAACTCAAACTTTAAGACAGTGTCTCATCTATCATGACAGTGACGACATGGAGGCCTAAGCTCAAGGTAGCTGACCACATTCAGTGCATAGTCTGGAAGCAGAGAAATATAAATGCTGGCACTTAGCTTTTTAGCTCTTGATGGTAAAGAAATGAAATGATATTGCCAATCTTACCCCCCTACACACACTGATATGAGTCCAAGAAGTTTATTTTTAAAAACATGTTATTTTTATTTAATAATTTTAAAATTCATTTTACATACCAACCACAGACCCTCTCTGATCCGTCTTCCTGCCCCCCCCTCAGTCCTCCCTCATGTCCTCCTCTAAAAAGGTAAGGCCTCCCATGAGGAGTCAGATGCTGCCAACCTTTAGGGTGGGTCTTCCTCCTCAGTTAAACATTTCTAACCGGTTTACGGTGAAGATTGACCACAGCTGGGATTGATTGAGCACAGGGTATGATGTGGGAAAGCTGTTGAGAAAGACATTGATTTGCATATTTGTATTTTGACTCATCAGAAAGTTTGCTTCTTAGTGCTGAGGGTAAAAGTTTCATGTGTTGATGTTCGAAAGCGAAAGGAAAAGAGAGGTACTAGGGGACTAGGTGCTATTCAGTAAAAAATACCTTGTAGCAGAGGTTGAGGGTAAAAGATGAAAAAGAGCCAGAGAAGTAAGCAGCGCTATAAAGGGACTTTTGTGGTCTGCATGCTTTATCCTAAACACTGTATCAGTGCTTTAGCGTAACAAGAGCATTGCAAACCAATGGATTGTTGGCATTAAAGTTTAAAATTTGTGTATTTGACTTCTAAGAACTTTTCTACATAAATGTTATGTACGTGTGTAAAAATGTGTGTCAAAGATGCCATATTGTGGTATTGCACATAATAAAGAGCCAGGAAATTATAATGTCTAGCAAGAGAATATCACTAAAACAACTATATATTTATGTAGTAAAACACCAGGTGGCCTTTACAAATATGATGCTACCTCTGTGTACTGATACAGAATGATCTCTAGGTTTTTTATGGTTCAAGATACATCTATTAAAAGTGCACAACCCAAAAATTGTACATCTTTGCATGCACACAGATATTCTGTTACATGCTGAGCTCTATCTGGAGAATGGAAGATAAAAGCCTCTGCTAAGAGACGAGGATGAAAAAGAAACACTTTTTTTTTTCTGATACCATATTGTTGCTTCTAATTTCACAATATTGGTATTTTATTTTCTCATTCATTAATAACATAGATAAATAATGACAGTAATACCACTGCCGCTGTTATTGTAGGAGAAACAGGGAACTCGTACTGTTAGAGAAATATAAGTATTAACGTAAGGATGGAGAAAAGAATATAGGCTTATAGGAGGCTGAGATAACTTATAGAACTTTGGTTGATTAGATAGGAAGAATGAGAAATACATGATTTGGACACCAGTATCTTGAAGGAGCTCTTAGGGAAAATAGGAACTACAACAAAGAAAGAAAAGAAATGGTTCTAATGGGCAGAATTGAGTGCAGTTGGGGAAATATAATTGAGATACCTGTAGGTCATAGGAACAGCTGGACTAGTAGGGAATTGAGTATGGAGATACCTGAGGTTTTCTATAAGTCATTTTGAAGTACTTAATTAAATGGAACCATGAAACATTAACTTGAGGCTACTGTAGGGCACAGGCCTATGGTCCTGGGACTCTGGAGGTTGAGGAGAGAGGTTCAAGAGTTGAAGGTAAGCCTCAGCTACTACATAAGAAGTTGAGGCCGGGGGTTACGTGAGAGTGTGCCTCAATGGAACAAGAACAAAGTGGTGTAGGCCTACCACTGGGATTTAGTTACAGTTCTGTAAGATGTATGTCAGAGTAATACCTTATTAGGAAATACTAGCACACCTTCAATGTTAAGTTTTATTAAGAAGTTTTATGTTTACTATTTAGGCATTAACAGAACTATTTTTATTGTTTGTGTTTTGATTTTAGGGACCAAGAGCCCTTTGGAAAGGAATGGGAAGCACATTTATTGTCCAGGGAGTCACACTGGGAGCAGAAGGCATAATTAGTGAGTTTACACCTTTACCGAGGTACGTGTGGCCTTTTTTCCTTGTTAGTCTTAGACTAAATTTTTATCAACTATGGAAGCCAGTATCTTGAATCTGAAAACTTGTCTGAAATGGCGCAGGGAAGGAGAACAGTAAAGCTACTCTATTGTGATAGGGACTTCCAGGTCCTAGTGTCTGGTGAAATGCACCTTTTATTCCCACTGCTTTGTACCAGTAACTGCCAGTTAAGTGGCCCACAGGAGTATGCGAACCACCTCTTTAAGTAGTGCATTTGATTATCGTGCATTGTGTGATTTGTGCCATAATTAAATAACTGCTGGAGTTATTTAATTATTTAAAGGCATGCATTTAAAAAGATAAGTGAAAATAGAGACAGAGTCTGAATTATGAGGAAAGACTAACTGGGCAGGAAAGGAGCTCCTTCCAAGAAAAGGTGACAGCACACTGGTCTCACGGAACTTAGTCTCAGTGACAATAAGAAGCAGCTTGTGCTTGGGAATGGAAAGAAGCCAAGATGCTAAAGTATGGGCATGCCTGTTTAAAATGCTTTTTATTTATTTATTTTTTATTTTATTTTTTTTTTTAAGCTTTTTTATTTGTTTATTTGCCTTGGTGTTTGCCTGGAACTGAGAACTGGAACTACAGACAGTTGTGAGCTGCCATATGGGTACTGGGAATTGAACCCTAGTCCTCTGGAAGAACAGTCAGTGCTCTTAACCGCTGAGCCATCTCTCCAGCCCCGCTTTTTATTTATTTTTTGATAATTTTGTATATGTATACAAATATTTAGGTCATATCTAACTCAAATCCTCTCCCTCCATGATTGTGTCTTTGTAATGGCTTATTCTCTGTGGGTCTGGAATCAAACGGTTTTTCCATTTCTTGATGTGTTTTGATCAAGGGTATTCCCAAGGGGTAGTGTGAAAGTATTGCTTCAGACTGGCTTATGGAGAGCTAATGTGTTAATCTTAACCATAATGGGGCCATTCTGAGTTACAGAACAGAACAGAAAGTGCTGAGTTAGGAAGACATGCTAGGTATAATTGATGGTAGCTGCTGTTAGGTTGGAAGTGGGAGTTTCAGGAAGAGAGTTACCAGCAGTGGCTGAGAATGTGTATATATATAATATATGTATGTATGTGTGTTTATATATATATACATATACATATATACACATAATGGGAATGCTAACCAAGGTGGAGAATTCAGTAAGAATGGGTTAGAAAGGAGATAAGGAATTTAATTTTTAATAAATGGAGTTTGAAATTTTTGTCAGACCCTAGGAGTGGTTTTAGTTACTTTTATATTACTGTGAAGAGACAACATGACCAAAGCACCTTATTAAAGAAGGCATTTAGTTTAGGACTCAGATCTAGAAGGTAGTAGAGTCGATGACCATCTTGGCAAGATCATTGCCAGAGTCAGGCAGGCATGGTGCTGTAGCTGTAGCTAAGAGCTCACATCTGATGCACATTTACAGCAAAGATGGATAGGTAGATGGATAGATAGATAGATAGATAGATAGAAATAGAGATAGAAATAGAGATAGAAATAGAGATAGAGAGATGGAGGGAGGGCAGGAGGGAAGGAGGAAGAGGGAGAGAGAGTCCAAGTTAACTGGAAATGCTAAGGGCTTTTGGAACCTCAAAACCCATATCCAGTGACACAGCTCCTTCCAAAAGCCCACACCTCGGAATCCTCAAGTATTTCTTCCTGTGGGGGCCATTTTCATTCAAACAATCACAGGGAATATGACTAAAAGGTAGTTGAAACTGGCTCAGGCTGCTACAGAAATTATTTAAGTATAGAGGTAGCTTTCAGTATTACACCATAAAATATTATTCAGAATATGAGACTCAGTGAAATTCACCTAATGGAGAATTGTAAACCACAGGTAATGAAATGTGACAAGGAAAGAGTTCCTGGACAACTTGTATGTCTACATTTCTGTGCTATATGTGGGACTGGGGTGGTGACAGCAGTAGCTGAAGGGTATAGTTTGAGATACCCTCAAAACAAAACTAGTGGCAAGATTCATGATGGTTTCTACAAGCCAAAGGTTGTGAACTTCACAGATGCACTGGGAGAGAAAAGGTAGATACATTTAGGGAAATAGGCTGAGTTCTTTCTCTGTGCATCAAATTCAGCCATTACTTTTGCAGGAAAGCTAGTACTGGCCTTGTAGAAAGCTCTGAGAGACCGATATTGTAAGTGCCCGACAGTTACAGCAGTTGGCAGCAAGGCACATCTACAACAAAGATATAATGCACGGTATTGAGAGATTATAATTTGATGGCTAGTCTTTGGTGTGGCCAATTTTCTGTTTTCAGTATAATATTCTCCTGCATGAACTCATGGATAGTGTTAGAGCTTTTGACTAGATCTTGTTTACTTATCTAAAGTTAGCTCTTAGGACACATTATTTTGCAATCTTAAGAAAGGGAGTCAGATGAAGGTCTTAACTACTGGTATTGCACATGTACTCAATGCTGGGATGTGTTTGTAAGAAGAGGAGTGAAGGCAGGAAGCTAAGAGCAAACTTTTTCCAATGTATTTGCTTTCAAGGAACTGTGTATTCTCAGAACTCCTTTAACAGCTTTGCTATAGGTTAGGAACACATGGCCAGCTAAAAGCTTCTTGACTCATCCTTTAAAAATTGAGTCTTTATGCTTGGCTAACTTTATATCTATCTGTTACTACTTTTTATGCCACAGGGCATGTTTGAAAGTACAAATATGCTAGATGTGTTGTTTTTGAAGCTTTCCCCCAAACACAGGGATCTATAAAAAGTTAACCAAGTTCAGGACATTTAGTTTAGTAGTGTGGTAAAAATTGTGTGCCAGCAGTAATAATTTGTGGTTTGGTTCCTGAAACTTAAGTTTCAGAGCAGTAGAGCAACAGCTCAGAGTGTAGGAAGTTGTCACAAGGACAGGGTGAAGAGGGATAGCTAGAATAGACAGACCTTCCACAGGCGCAGAGCCACATCACTAGTTATCAAAGCAATGGTCCCCTCTCAGGGAGACATGGGGCTATCTATCTGAAACATCTGATCCTCAGGAGCAGTTCTCATAAGAACAGTACCCTGTGCTTCATTAGTAAGCAGAAGAATGCATGCTGGTGCTTGGCGAATTTTCTCCTTTTCATTTAGTTCAGGATCCTAGCCCATGAATCCACGCAGGCTTGAAGCTTTCTCACAGACATGCCTGGAGGTGTGTCACCTAGGTCTTCTCCTCAGTCACTCAGAAGTAGCCATCATGTAGTCAGTCAGTCACAGCTTTTCCCCTGCAGCCCCCTCTGCCAGCAGTCACATAATCATGTTGCTTCTCCATTTAAATGCCACAGGTGTCAGAAATATGACCATAAGAAAAATCCTTTTTGCAGATTAGTATAAGCCCAGAGATTTATTACTGTTTAATAAATTAATTCAAAATATTTAAAATAACACAGTTGTTTAATTTACATTTATTTTTACATTTTAGGGAGGTTTCACACAAATGGAATCCTAAACTAATAGGTGAACATCTTCTTCTGAAATGGTAAGTTTTACAATGACATTGATATCAGAAAATTCTATTAGCTTTTTTAGTGTTAGAACTGAAAAATAAATCATATACATAATATTAGTGAAGGAAGCTAGGGTGATCGGAATAGATGTCACAGAGCAAGTAACAAGGCTTAGGGCTAAGATCCTGAAAGACACACACTCTTTCAAATGATTCTTAGGATTTTGAAAGGTAAAGGTTGTGGTTTGACTTTTTTCTTTTGTTTAAGCTACTTTTTCTTTTTTTCATGTCTGTGGGTGGGATGAGGTGGGAATGTGTGCGTGTTTGTGTGTTTGGGTGGGTGCACTTGTGTGAGCGTGAAGGCTAGAGTCTCCTCAGGAGCCATCAACCTTGTTTTTTGTTTTCTTTTTAAGGTGCTTCTTTTTTTGAGATTATAATATAGTTATATCATTACCCTGCTTCCTTTATCTCCAACTCTTCCCATGTAACCCTCACCTTGCTCTCATTCTAGTTCATGGCATTTTTTCTTTAATTGTTTTTACTTGGTGTATATGTTTATTTCTAAATACACAAATACAACCTTCTTAGTCCACATAATGTTGCTCTCTATGTATGTTGATAGGGATGATCATTTGGTATTAGATAATCCGTTGCATGCAGTCTGGGGTTACAGATTAGGTTGGGCAGCAGGCAAGCCTCAGGGATAGACTTGTTTTTTACCTACTTAGCTCTGGTATTGCAAGTGCATGCCACTGTGCCCAACTTTATACATAAATGCTTGGAATCAAACTCAGGTCTTCCTGCTTGCATGACAAAGACTTCACCAGCTGAGACCTCCCCTGTCCCCCAATTCAGCTTAAAAATAAATAAATAAAAATTACTACTATGTAATAAATACACCAAAATTTGAACACTGACATGACATGTCAAATGTTTTGAATCTCTCTAACCTGATCCTACTTAATTAGGGATACGGTGTCGGAATATAACTACACAGAAAATACTATGTAAAAACACTGTCAGGCTTTGTGGATAAAATGAGTATAACATATAAACTGATTTTGTATCCAGACTTGATCCTATCTCCAAGAAATCTAGTTAGTTATATGCAAATATCCGCAAATCTGAAACATATCTGATCTTTGAATTTATGATAGAAGAGATAGTAACGCTTTGTCTTTTTATTAGTCAGAGATAGGAATGTTTGCATTTGGTGAAGAGCAAGTTACATTACAGTGTGGTCTAAAGGCACTTAGTGATTTACATCAATAGCTATTTTTACAGATTAGAAGTTTTTTTTTTTTTTTTTGATTGTGAATTGGAAATTCCTTTAGCTCAGTGGCTCCCTCTGTGGGACAGTTTGCACATATTTACTTACTGATGTTCCCTTTACCTTAGAGGTTGGTACTTATAAGGACCCGGCCCCTAATGGTTAGATTAATCCCACCCTTGAAATAATTTTAAGTAAATAAACTTTGTAGGCTTGCAAAGTTTTAATGTTACTATATTGATGAGGAAAAAACTTTAGAAAGCTGTACAATATTAATTTTTCATAATAAAAGGGAACTTTGCTCACAGTTGAAAGCTGGCTTAGTTCTGCTGATGGGAAATCTAGAAGTAGAATATGATAATAGGATAATAGCAAAAATCATTTTGTTCAGATATTACTAAAACACCAGACTATTGAACAGTTGTTCATTCAAAAGTTTCAGAAATAGATTTGAGGCAGTAGTAGTTATGTGCAGGTAGATGTCCAAAGAATTGATCATAAATGGACCTACATTTTGCTAAAGGTATAATCTAATTTTTCTTATTTTTGGCAGATTATCTTTATATTATTATTACTTTTTAATTTCCATCTCTGTTCAATAAAGTACTTTGTGTTTCTGCTTTCTGAGTTAGTATCACCTGTGACAGTGTAGTTGAAAAATTTAAAAAGATCATTTTGGGTTTGAATGTACATTTGATGAATACATTAAAAGATTTCTTAAAATTTCATTATACCCATCTTATTTTGTTGTACTGATAAAGTTTGGTTTTATTTCTGCAGCCTAACATATATTGTGGCCATGCCTTTTTATTCAGCAAGTCTGATTGAAACAGTACAGGTGAGCTGTTCTTTCTTTGCTGAATACTTTTAGAATATTCAATATACTGCGTATATCTGATTTTCAATGTTTACTTTACAGATGCATGCATTTATCATAAGTTATCACTGGTATAATATTTCCATTGAAAATTTGGGTCATACTTAGACTTTTAATTATTTTTCTTTCTTCCATACATAACTGTACTCTTCATCTAGGTATCCTAGAACCCAAACTATGATTTGTTTTGAATAGATAACCCTTTTGAGGTTTAAGAACAATTTAAAATGTTTATGGCTTATCATAGAAAGTACATTAATAATTGAGTAGAAGATATAATATTAACAGTGAGTAGGTAGTACCTGTAAGTAATTTGCTAACAGCATTATTTTTTAAAATCCTGCTGATGGAACATTGTTGGCACAACAAATACAAAGTTTAAGCAGTTTCCTGTTAGCATTTCAATTCTGCTTGCTATTTCCATTTCTAACCACATGGTGGCACTTCAAGCACATTAAATTAAATTTTATAGCCTCACCATCTTTTACAGGTAAAACTGAGATGAAAGTGTTTATACAGCTTGTTTTCAGTGGCCAGTGTCCAAACTTCAAGAACATGTTCCCACCCGTGCCAGTGCCTATTTTATGAAGTGTTTGTCCTGCCAGCCTTGCCTTTCTGGTTTTTGTGTTGTTTTGTTTTCTCTTAACTTGCTGTCTCCACTACATTATCACTCCCTGATTTTGCTGTTAGAACTAACTTTGGTGAACTGAAATTAATATCTTATGACCCAGACATATTTGCCTGTTGTCTTGCATTTGGGTAGTGCTGTATAGTTTACAGAGTTAGATGTCTATGAGGCTCATTTTAAAGAGAAAAGCTATTAGAAAGGTAATAATTTAGGGCAAAGTAACCAAAGAACATGCTATATCAGGAAAGAGGCTTTTTGCATGAGACAGACTGGCCACAGTCACATTTGTCTACTTAAGTTAGAACTGTGTCTTTAGCCAGTTTTTATGTATCATTTTGAATTGTGATTTTATCTTCCATAGAATAGGAATAGTCTTCTAACAGCTCAGCTTCTGCACTTACATAAGTATCCGGGTGGCAGCAGCAGGTGCAGTCTCTGTGTCCTTTTTCTTGTCTCTGTTTTAATGCTGTATCTGCATGTGTCCTCTGTCTCACTTGCCAGTGCCCTGCTTTTCTCTCCACTCCCTTTGTCTGTGTTGACAAGTGTCTCTTTCTTTTCTCATGTTTCTGCCCTGAGAGCATCTTTCTGTCAGTAGCCTCATTTCCTCACATCACTTCTTGTCTTGTACCCGTCTCAGTGTGTGGCCCTCCCTGTTTTTCATCTGTACTCAGGTCATAGAAAGCTCTTTACTTCTGTGGATCTTGTCTATTCTAGTCTTCCTCTCAGACTTAGCTTCTTCAAGCAGCTTCATCACCCTGAAAGGGAGCACCTCCTTCCTGTCAGTACTAACTTGCTATCTTCATCATGGTTCAAATCCTAGTGTTAGGGGTTTTGTTTTTTGGCTTTGATTCTGCATAAGTAATAGGGCATCATGCTTTTGGAGCATCATTTGGCATCTGTGACTGTCTTTTCTCCTAACCTGAAGACCTACAGTGGTGTAATCTGATTCTTATCTTCATTAGAATCACTTTGACTGTTGACATTGAAAAAAGAAATACGAGTAGGAAAGGAGCCATAGTCAGGGCAGCAAACTGGGCTAATAAATCAGGTGAATTTGCTTCAGCCTAGAGGTTTCAAATAATAGCTGTTTCATGCAGACTACTAGTTTGTGTCTGGCTTGAATCTTTGTGTTATAATCTGGTTTAGCATCTTACTGATGCCAAGATGCATGAACCTTTGGTCTTTTCTCTCAGCTTGTTATTTGAGCGGTGTTCCTCAATTCAGTAAAGCAGCACCTTGCTTTTAAAATTTATTTTATTTATTTATAGCACTTTTTTATTTACCTTTCTAGTACTGCTCACCAATTTTTGTGTATCCAGGATGACCTAAAACTTGCTAGATAGTCAAGGATAACCTTGAATTTCTGAACCTCTAGTTTCTGTCTCCCTAGTGCTGATGTTACAGGGATGTTCTACCAGCCCTGAGTTTATGTAGTACTGGAGATCTAACTGAGGGCCTATGTGTGCTAGATAAGCACTTTATCAAACAAGCTACATCTCCAGCTCCTTGGCCATTTGGATTCATTTCTCTGTTGACACATAAATGTGGTCCAGCAGTAATCCCCATAACTCTGCTCTTAAAGCACAACTGGATTGTTGACTTCCATTGCTGCCTCCTAGGCCAGACCACCATCATCTCTTCACTGGAGAGTGCAGTAACTTATAACCAGCTCTCAGCTTCTGCCCTTGTCATTCTTGGCACAACAGACAGTATTATTTTCAAGCATAAATTGCATCAGTTTCCTCTTTGTTTAAAACTAAGCAGTTATTTCCTATATGATTAGAAGCCAAAATATATAGACTGATCTGAAAACCTAATATAGCCATTGTCTGCCATGTTTAGCTTCATGTTCCACTCTTGTGTGGTGTTGCTTCTTTAGCTCTTTTGTTTCTGACTCTGTAGTTTTATTGTCTGTATCATAAACATTCTATTCTTAACCAAAATTTTGAAAACATAGATGTTTCAGGTGATGTTGTCTTAACATTTATTGAGTACATACTGAATACCAGTTCTCTTTTATTAATATGACATAACTTTTCTTGGAGAGATGTAACACATCTATGTCCCCCAGCTAGGAAACCCATGGCAGACCAAACTACAGATAACCACCAAAGTCCACTCTGGTGAACCAATGAGTTTTATTGGAGTTAATTATAGGAGTATGGTTGAGGGATTATTTAGAGGAACAGAAAATGACACAAAGACATCACCAAAGTCTACAGCAGCAGGTGACAGCTTACAAAGCTGGGAACCTGGAGCCCAGCACATAGCCTGCAGGTAGCTCAACAGGGAGAGCGTCCTTTCCAATCCACCTGGTCCAAACCCCTTCCAGACAACTCAGCTGGTTTCTATTTCTTCCCAAGCAGCTGATCTGGACTCTGAGCTGCCTTTGTAGTTTGTATCATCTGAGAATCTTTTTTTGTAGCTTAGCTTGTCTGAGGGTCTGCTTTGTAGCTCAACTCTACCCCTCTGAGAATGATTCTCAGCTTTTTTTCTCTGGCAGGGAGTCTAATAATCTGGTCAATTTCAGGCACTTCCTGAAGCTATTTGAGTTGTTTACTTTCTTGTTTTTAGAGTTTTTTTTCTAGGATGGATGTTTCAGTCTTGGAGGAAGCTATTACAGAACAGCTGTATAAATGATAGAGTATACAGTCTTCCATTTTTTAGAATGCTGAACGATGCTTAGAAGAAGTGTAGTAATGCTTGTTACTCAGCTAGTAAGGTAAGGAGACAGGATTTTAATTTGTACATCAGATATCTTTTAAACATCCTCCATTGCCTCCTCACATATGGTTGCTTCTGTGTGTTCCAAGGAGTTTGCTTAAAACAGATGAGTCAGTCTGTGTTCTTGCCCCATCATATCTCAGTTGTCCACTAAGAACGGCTCTCTACTTCATTGCTGTCTTGTCTTTCCTTTTTTGTTATTTTGAGAATAGAATATAATCTCGTCATTTTTCTCTTCCCTTTCCTCCCTCCAAACTGTCCCATGTATTTCTCTTCGCTCCTTTTAAAAGTTACACTCCTTTGTTCATATATGTATATGTATAGACATACGCATTTCTAATTATAACTTGTTCAGTCTATATAATATACTCTTGTGTGTTTTCAGCACTGACCATTTGATATTGGAGAGCCCTTGGTGTGCCCTTCCCTGGAGAAGATCATTTCTCCAGCTCTCAGTATTTCTTAGTTGCCTGTGGTTTTTGAGCAGGGTTGCGGCCTCATGAGCTCTCCCCATCCTCTTTGATCAGCTCATATTCAGCCATGGTGATTAGACTTTCTGGGTGTAGCTTCTGACATTACTAGAAGTCAGTCACTGATCTTCTGGCTTTTACAATCTTTCAGCCCTTTTTTGCTGCAAATTTTGCTGAACCTTAGGTGTAGGAGTGCTTTGTAAATGTATCCATCCTGTGAGACTGTGATGCACACTTTTGCATTTTGACTTGTTATGATTTTCTGTAGTGGTCTCCATCTGATGCAAAATGGTCTCCATGTTTTTTTTTTTCTTCTGTTAAGGATTGACGTATCTGTGGGTAAGAACAATTGTTTAGATTGTTTTTAGAGATTATGTTGGTTTAGTAAAGTGGTGGTTGTAGATTCTTCTACAAGATCCATGGCTTCGTAACACAGAGTAGTTGGTTAGGTTTCTGGCACCAGGCATGGTTTCCCTCTCATTAGCAGATCCTATGTCTAATTAGAGAGTGATTGCTTACTACTGCACTCTTAAGGTAATTTTGCCCTGCTTGTTGTGGTCCTTAGATGTCATAGCTGAGTTGGACGGTTGGTTGCTTCCCTCTGTTGGTAGTTTGTATGGCAACTTCTGGTACCATGAAAGCTACTCTTCCAGCAGGAGGCATTCTAGCCACTTCCAGATCAGGCGTCTCTAGGCCCTGTTTCTGAAGTCATGAAGTCTTCAGCAGTCGGGGCGCCTTTCCCCTTTGGGAGGCAACTAAGGGCCATAGCAATAGGCTGTATGTTATCAGAGTTTCTTTGATAGTCCTGACCGACAAATCGAAAGAGAACTTCTCATGTCCGTTTTCTGCTAGGTGGTCTTTGACTATTGGAGGTAGCATTGTCAGGCAAGATGAGAAAGGTTTATTTAAATTACATATGTATATTTAAATTATATATGTATATGCAGAATTTAATGTACTACAGGCTTTTTTTGTCTTTTTTTTAAAAAAAGATTTATTTATTTATTTATTATGTATACAGTGTTCTGTTTGTATGCCTGCAACAGAAGAGAGTATCAGATCTCATTACAGATGGTTGTGAGCCACCATGTGGTTTTGCTGGGAATTGAACTCAGGACCTCTGGAAGAACAATCAGTGCTCTTGACCTCTGAGCCATTTCTCCAGCCCCCGCTTTTTTGTTTTTGTTTTTTAAATAATTTATATATTTTATGTGCGTTGGTGTTTTGCCTACATGTATGTCTATGTGAGGGTGCTGGATCCCCTGGAACTGGAACTGTAGACATATGTGAGCCCCTAAGTGGCTGTTGGGAATTGTCCTCTGGAAGAACAGCCAGTGCTCCTAACCTCTGAGCTATCTGTCCAGCCCCAGATAATTAATAGCATGGTTCCTTATGACTTTTCAGACGTCCTTATTATTTTACCCTCCTCCCTTGTTTTTCTGTCTGTACGTCCCTACCCTCCCTAAACAGCCCCCTTTCCTATTGCCGTGGTCAGACTACTGGACCCAGCTGTTGCTCTTTGCCCTTCTCCCTCCTGCTTCTGAATTCACCTCCCTCTCCCTTCCCTGTAGCCCCCCACCATTTCCCTGATGAGATCACTTGTACTCTGCGTTTCTCCCTCTTTTTCTCTCCTTTGCCATATCTCTGGCAATGGTTCCATTTTACCTTCCTGGTTTCTGCAGTTACTATAGGATATGTACTCATATCACAAGATTTGCAGCTAGAAGCCTACTTGTGATATTTGTTGTTCTAGGTCTGGTTTCCCTCACTCTATAAAGTCTTTTTTAGTTTTAATGACCTACCTACAAAGTTCATGATTTAATTTTTTAAAAATTTATTGTGTTTTTTATATCATGTATTTTGATCCCATTCATTCTCTGTCCCTTCACATTTACTCTCTGCCCCTGTAGCTCCCTCCTCCAATAAAAGCAAAGTTAAAGAGAAAAAAAAAATGAAGAAAATAAAATGAGAAAAATTAAAAAAAAGGGAGGAATTAAAAATTTCATCATGGAAGCTGTGGCATGACCCTACAAGTCATGCCATATACCCCTTTGTTCACACATCTCTACTCGCAACTGTTTATTGCAAAGTCATTGGTCTGGTTCGAGGACCCTGGTCTCCACTACACGTTTGAAGCTGGGCCCCCACAAGGACTGTTCCCGGGCATCCTGTTGCTGCCCTGTGTTGTAGAGATCCTGCAGCTTTGGGTCTGCAGGTCAGGGCCCTTCTTGTTCTCCAGCAGATTATAGATGGAGTGGATGTTGCAGCAGGCCAAGTTAGAACCAGATGGGAAATGGGCACAGCTCTCCCATGGTCACAGTTTTGGTGCTGGCTGATGAGATCACTTGTACAGTTTTGGTGTTGACTCTGTTGTGCTGTCCTGGTGATGGGTAGGCTTGCAGCTGGTGTTGGTCAGGGATGGCTCTCCCACTTTTCTGACCACAGGGCCAGCTCTCCCACGTGTCTCTGGTGTTAATGACAGGATTTATGTGTGGTAAGTGGGGAAGGGAGAGCAATTATCCCCTGTCCATGTTGCCATAAGACAGATGGGTCATGGGGCCAGCTCTCCCATGGTCAAAGAGTTTCTGGGCTGGCTCTCCCACATCTGTGCTATCAGTATTGACTCAATTATACTACGATGGCGAGGTGCAGGGCCTGTTCTCCTGAGCGTTGCAACTGGTGGGGATCAGGGATGGGTCTTCCACTCTTAGGACCACAGGGCCAGCTTTCCCATCTGCCCCAGGCTTGGATGGGTGTATATGGGGGGAACTCTCCTCTGCTTTTACCACTTCAAGGTAGATGGGTAATGGGGACAGCTGTCACATGCTTCATGATTTCAGGCCTGGCTCACCAACACTTCCGCTAACAGAGTTGGCTTTGTTTAGCTGCCCTGGTTGGGTGCAGACCCTGCTTCTTGAGTGTTGCAGCTGGTGGAGACTGTTCTATTATGTGTATACTATATTTCATTATCTATTCATCAGTTGTAGGACATAGCGATTGTTTTGAATAGCGCAGTTGTGAACTTGGCTAGGCAAGTATCTGTGGAATATGATGTTGAATCTTGGATATAGCTTGGTCAATGGTAGATTTAGTTTTAGCTTCTTGAGAATCCTCCATACTGATTTCCTTACTGGCTGTACCAGTTTGCAATTCTACCAACGGTGAGTGAGGGTTCCCTTTGGCACATTCTCTCCAACATTTGTTGTAGGTTGTTTTGTTGTGATCTTTGCCATTCTGACAGGGGTAAGATGAAATCTCAAAGTTGTTCTGAGTTTCATATCCCTAATAGCTAGGGACAATGAGCAGTGAACATTTTTTGAGCTATTTCTTTGCCTTTGCCTTCCCCCCCCTTTCTTTTTTTCTCCTTTTGAGAACTCTCTGTTTAGGCCCCAGGTCCGTTTTTCAAATGGGTCACTGTTTTTGTTTTTTGAATTTTTAAGCTTTAGTTTTTGAGTTCTTTATGGGGATCAGCCTTCAATCAGATGTACAGCTGACAGATTCTCTCCCATTCTGTATACTTCCCCTTTACCTGATTGTTTCTGTAGTTGTTCAGAGCAGCATTGGTTTTATCACGTTCTACTTGTCAGTTGTGGGGTGTAATTTGAGGGCAAGTGGAGTCTAATTTGGGAGTCATTTTCTACACCTATATTTTGTAGGTCTCTACCCGTGTTTTCTTGTAGAAGTCTCAGTGTTTAGCTTTTATGCAAGGTGATTTAATTTTTCCACATATGTACATTGAGTTTTCTGAGCACCACTTGTTGAAGATACTTTTTTCCTTTAGTTGATGGTTTTGTCATCTTTGTCAAACAGCAGGCGCCTGAAGTTAGTTGTATCCATATTTGCATCTTCAGTTTCCCCTCATTTTTCTCTATGCCTGTTTCTGTGCCAGCATTGCACTATTTCTATTACTGTGGCTCTGCAATATATCTTAAGATATGGAATTGCTATCTGTATTGTTTTCTGCTCAGAGTTGTTTTGGCTCTCTGGACTCTTTTGTGGTTTCATCTGATTTTTTTTTTTTTTTCTATTTCTGTGAAGAATGAGATAAGGATTTTGTATGGAATCATATAAATAGCTTTTAATAAGATGGTAATTTTAACAATATTAATTCTACCAATCCATGAACATGATGTCTTTTGTTTTCTAATTGTTTTCTGTATCTCTTTAGAGGTTTAAAGTTTTTATTGTAGAGGTCCTTCACTTCCTTGGTTAGGTTCATTTCTGTGTATTTTATTTTCTTTGAGGCTACTGTGAATGGGAGTATGTCTTTGATTGCTTTCTCTCTTTGTTGGTATGTTGAAAACAATTGATTTGTGCAAGTTGATTCTGTATCCTGCAACACTGCTGAATTTGTTTATCATTTCTGGAATTTTCTGGTAGGATTTTTGAGATGGCTAATGTTATAGTATCATGTTGTTTGCACATAGACAAGCTTGGCTTCCTTCATTCTGTGTCTCCCTTTAATTTCCTTGCCTTGCCTTATTGCTCCAGCTAGTGCTGAAGCACAGTGTTGAGAAGGAGTGGGGATTGTGGACAGTCCTGTCTAGTTCTTGAATCCAGTGGGATTGCTTCAAGCATTTGGTAATTTAGGAAGATATTGGCTGTACATGTCTTGTAAATAACTTTTATTGTGTTGAGGTATGTTCTGTCTAACCCTATATTCTCTAGGACTTTTATAATGAAGGCATGCTGGATTTTTCAAAGACTTTTTCTGAATATTTTGAGATGATTGTGTGATTTTTTTGTCTGTTCGTCCATTTATGTGGCTTATTTACATTATTTACTTGCTCATGTTGAACTGTCCCTGAATTTGAAGGATAAAGCCAACTTGGTCATAGTGGGCAGTTTTTTGATGTATGTTTGTATTCTGTCAGGAAGTATTTTATTGAGTATTTTAGAGTTGCTGTTCACCAGGGAGATTGACTTGTAGTTTTCTTGTTGTTCTGGTTTTGGTCCTAGAGTGATGGTGACTTTGTGGGAGGAGTTTGGGAAGGTCTGGCTGGCTCAGAGGTAAAGAGCACTGACTGTTCTTCCGAGGTCCTGAGTTCAATTCCCAGCAACCACATGGTGGATCACAACCATCTATGGTGCCCTCTACTGTATACTGTATACATAATAAATAAATAAATCTTTAAAAAAAAAAAAAAAGGTCTGACTGTAGATTTTCTTTGGATGTCTGGTAGAATTCTTCTGTAAGTTTATCTGGTCCTGGACTGTTTATAGCTGGAAGGCTTTTTATTACAATTTCAATCTTGTTTGTTAGGGTCTTTTTAGGTATTTGACTTCTTGGTTTAATTTTGGTGATTTGGCTACATCTAGAAATTCATCCATTTCTTTTAGGTTCTCCAGCTTAATGGAATACAGTTTTGTTTTTAAATTCCTCTATAATATTCTGAATTTTCTTTGTGTATGTTTTAATGTTTTCCTGTTATTTCTGATTCTGTTAATTTGTTCTTTTGGTTAGTTGGGTCAAGGATCTATCAATTTTCTCAAAGTATTGTCTCTTAGATTTCTTGATTTTTTTCCCCTTCTCTTTTTCTGTTTTATTTCACTGATTTCTGTTCTGATTTTTATTATTTCTTTCTATCAACTGGGTTTGGATTTGGTTTGTTCTTCTTTTTCCAACTTTTTGAGTTAATCATTAAGTCACTTATTTGTGTTTTTTTCTGGTTTTTTTAATGTATACACTTAGCACTATAAATTTAGTCATAGGACTGCTTCCAATGTGTCCCGGAAGTTTTGTTGTGTTGTGTTTTCATTTATTTTCTGATTTTTAAGTTTCATCTGTGGCCCATTCATCATTCACTAATGAGTTGTTTAATCTCAATGAGTGTATATTTATTTGATGTCATTTTTATAAGTTTTATTGCATTGTGAGCAGATTGAATACAAGGAATGATTTCAGTCTTTTTGTAAAGATTTGTTTTAGTGTCTCAGGATATGGTCTCTTTTAGAAAAGCTTTCCTGTGCTGCTGAGTAAAATGTGTATTGTTGGGAGTTGGGGTGGAATATTCTGCAGATATCAGTTAAGCCGTTTGATATATGATGTTGAATCTGATATTTCTCTGTTAGTATTTTTTATCTAGATGATCTGTCTGAGAGGTAGTGGGGTATTGAAAACTGTTTCTAAATACAGTTGTATATTTTTTATGCAGTTGGATGCTCTAGAGTTTGGTGCATGTATCCTTAGGATAGTAATACACTCTTTGTTAACTGTTTCCTTGATAGAATGAAGTTTCCTCCCTTATCTCTTCAGATTAGTTTTAATTTGAAGTCTACTTTGTTAGATATTAGGATAGCAACACTTGCTTGTTGGCTGTATTTGATTGGAATATTTTTGTCCATCATTTATCTTAAAGTGGTGCTTATCTTTAAAGCTAAGCTGTGTTTCCCATAGACAAGAGATAGATGGATTTTTGTTTCTTGCTCTATTCAGTCAGTCTGTCTTTTGATTGGCGAATTAAGGCCATGATATTTAAAGTTAATATTAACTCAGGTGTGCTAATCGTGGTTACTGTGTTGTTGATTTTTGGTGGTGCTTTTATCCTCTCAGTATTATGTATTTTAACAATTACAGCTTTGTATTTCTTTCTACAATCTCTCTACTGTTTTCATTTTTCTCTTCAGCCTGAAATATTGTGTCTTATTTACTGTTCTATTGCTGTGAGGAGAATATGACCAAGACTACTTATAGAAGAAAGCATTTAATTGGGGCTGGCTTACAGTTTCATGATCAGCTTGACAGGAGGCAAACAAGTTTTGCTGGAGCGGCAATGGAGCAGGGGGGAGAGGGGAGAGGGGAGAGGGGAGGGGGCTGGCATGGATTTTGGAAACCTCAAAATCGAGTGACACACCTAATCCAACAAGGCCATACATTCTAATCCTTCCCCCAAAGTTCCACCAACTCTGGGGATTAAGTGTTCAAACACAGGAGCTTTATGGGAGCCATTTTCATTCAAATCAAAGATATGCTTCCTGTGTTTTTTTTTTTTTTTTAATTTTATTTATTTACTTATTGGCTTTGGTGTTTGCCTGGAACTGGAACTACAGACAGTTGTTAGCTGCCATGTGGGTGCTGGGAATCGAACCCGGGTCCTCTGGAAGAGCAGACGGTGCTCTTAACTGCTGAGTCATCTCTCCAGCCTCTTTTTTTTTTTTTTTTTTTTTAAGGTTTGGTTTGTTGAATATAAATTTTTAGGATATTTTGATCATGGAAAGATAGAAAGTTTTTCTTTAATTATGACAGAAATAATTTGCTGGGTTTTATTGATTTTGCTGGGTATATTAGTGTAGGTTGTCCATCATAGTCTTTTAAGACAGAGACTGCATTGCTCCAGAGTCTTCTGGTTTTCAGAGTTTTCACTGAGCTGATATTTTGATCTGTTTTTCTTTTATATGTGATTTGCAGTTTTTTTCTACTGCAGCTTTCAATATGCTTTCTGTGTTATATGTCATTTCTTCTAACTAATTTTCTTTTCTCCTCCTGTCTGTTTGGTATTCTGTGTGCTTCTTGTATCTTTATATGAGTTTGGGGAAGTTTTCTTCTGTGATTTTGCTCAAGATCAGATCTATGCCTTTGACTCAGGATTCCTCACTTATCTATGCCTATAATTCGTTGGTTTTTTTTGTTTCATGGTTTTCCACATTCTCTGCATTTTAAAATAATTTTTATATTCTTTGCTTATTTGGCCTAGATCCTGTACTTTATTTTCAAGTTCTGATTTTCTGTTATATTTGATTTATTCTATTTGTAAGGCTTTCCTATGAGATTTTCTAGCTGAGAAATTGTGTTTTTCAATTCCGTTTTCTTTTCAGTTTGAGTCATCTTCAATATTTTTATCTCCTTTTTGAATTTTCTTATTAAGTCTGGGATTGTTTTCATTATTTCTGTCAGCCTTATGTTTGTGTTTCTTGGACATCATTTTATTCTCTTCAAGCCCCTTTTTCTTAATTTCATTAAGCTGTTTCTTTGTGTCTTTAAACTCTGGAATCTTTGATGAATATTATAATTCTTGGGGCTGGAGAGATGGCTCAGCGGTTAAGAGCACCGTCTGCTCTTCCAGAGGACCCGGGTTCGATTCCCAGCACGCACATGACAGCTAACAACTGTCTGTAGTTCCAGTTCCAGGCAAACACCAAGGCAAATAAATAAATAAATAAATAAATAAATAAATAAATAAAGTTTAAAAAAACAAAACAAAACAAAACTCTGGAATCTTTGATGAATATTATAATTCTTTTAAATTTGTATCCTTGGTATCTAAGTAATTAATATTGTCAAATATATCTGCAGGACTGGTGTGCTTTGGAGAGAAGATACTGACTTGATCTGTCATATTATTGGAATTTTTTGCAATGAGATTTGGTTAGTTTTAAGTCTGATACTGATGAGTAGGTTGAGGTAAAGGAGAGGGGCAGGTTTGGACTAGAGTTTGGAAATGGCTTGGGTGCAATAGAGGTGGACAGAAGGGTCTGGGCTGGCGTCCAAGATGTGCTTCCTGGTTCAAGCCTAGAGTGTGGAGGTGAAAAGGTTGCAATGAAGGTTCCTGTGTGTGGGGGAATAGGTAGAGAGAGTCCTGGCCAAAGCCCAGAGACTTTTTCTTATGCAGGCAGGGCAGGCCAGAGAAGGCTAGGGCGGTGGATGTGGGACCCTGGCTAGATCTCACCAGCTGGGGAGAAGGTGTAGATTGGAAGGTCAGGGAGACTCTAGGGAGTGTACCTGGTAAGTCTGCCAGGGTGGAGAAGGTGACCTGTAGGTGGTTCCAGGTAGGGTGGGTACTAGCAGAAGCCTAGAGGCTGGTTGCATTTCAGGCATGGGTGGCCAGCCTAGGCCAGGTTACTGGTTTTGGAAACCAGACTAAATTTAGCAAGTTGTGGAAAAGGCCTCAGTGGAGGGTGAGGGAGACTCTCTGGGTTCGACATGGGGAGAGGAAGTGGGAAGTGGCTGGGTTGGATGGTTCAATGAGGAGCTGAAGGCTCTTGTAGGTGATTTCAGGTAAAGCATGTTGTACTCATTGCTGTCTCTTTATCATATTTCCTTTGAAAAATGAATCTAATGCTAATCTAATCTCATAGCTGAAGTTAGCAAGTCATGGATGTTTTTGTTTCTCAATACATTTATTTGCAAAGGGACCTAATAACAATGCTTTTGATGGAAATTTTGTTTTTAAACTTTATTTTATTTGCCTTAATGTTTGTCTGGAACTGGGAACTGGAACTACAGACAGTTGTGAGCTGCCATGTGGGTGCTGGGAATTGAACCCGGGTCCTCTGGAAGAGTAGTCAGTGTTCTTAACTGCTGAGCCATCTCTTCAGCCCCTGCGATGGAAATTTTTAAAAAAATATTAAGTTAATGGGTTTGGAGAGAGCGCACTAGTAAAGAGCATTGACTGCTTGCTCTTCCAGAGGATCAGCGTTCAATTCTCAGCACTCCAGTTCCTGGAGATTAGATGGATGACTCTTATGGACTCTGCAGGCAGTGCATGCATATGGAAGCAAAACAACCATACAATGAAACAAATATTTTTTTTAAATAAAATTGTACCTTTTTTATTACTTTTGTTTCAGAGTGAGATAATCCGAGATAATCCTGGCATTCTAGAATGTATTAAAGAAGGGATTGGGAGAGTGATTGGCCTGGGCGTACCTCACAGCAAACGTCTTCTTCCACTGTTGTCGTTGATCTTCCCGACAGTGCTGCATGGGGTTCTTCATTACATCATCAGCTCTATCATTCAGAAGATTGTCCTCCTAATTCTAAAGAGGAAGACCTACAACAGCCACCCAGCTGAGAGTACTAGCCCCATGCAGAATATGTTGGATGCTTATTTTCCAGAACTTATTGCTAACTTTGCTGCCAGCCTTTGCTCTGACGTTATACTTTACCCACTGGAAACCGTTCTGCATCGCCTTCATATTCAAGGAACACGCACAATAATTGACAATACAGACCTTGGCTATGAAGTCCTTCCAATTAATACGCAGTATGAGGGAATGAGAGACTGTATAAATACCATTAAGCAGGAAGAAGGAGTGTTTGGTTTTTATAAAGGGTTTGGTGCTGTTATAGTACAGTATACACTGCATGCAGCCATCTTACAGATTACCAAAATTATTTACTCCACACTTCTTCAGAACAGCATTTGAGATGTAGGTTCTATCATTGGTGGATCCAAAGGGTGTGGTCTGGATAATTTGCTCTGAAATTGCAAGTAATAAAAGTATAGTGCTGGGTGGAAAGAAATAGGCTGGGAATTGAGACTGGTGGAAAAACTGACATTGATTATACTGACTTCTCATTTTTCTTAAGGTATAAATATATAGGTATGTAGCTATATAAATAATACTGGATCAAAGCCTTGATTGAAAACTCAATAAAAGTAATACTTTAAATTTAAAATTTAAAATGTAAAATTGCATTTTGATATAGCACTCATGCTGAAGTAAAATTGGTTCTGGTTAGGAACAAAAATGTATCAAGTATAAAATGAAATTGCAATGACTTGAATCTATTTTATTGACCTTAATATTTGTTATATGTTTGTTTAACCTGGATTCAGGTCAGTGTGTTTATTCATAATGCAGTGTATAGTATCAGGGGTTTTTTACCTTTAAGCAAATAGATTACATTATTATTGAAAAAAACTAGTGATTAGATTCGGCGCTCTGTAAGCAGGGGTTGAAGGGCTTTTAATTGTATGTAACCCTTTTACTTGCTGTATATATTTATTATTATATGGATCCATTTGTGTGTGTACATGTAATTTGGGGTTTTCTTCATCTCTGCAAGCTCTGCTTATTGCATCAAATGAAGGTACACACTTTGTGCTTGAACATCAAGAGTAAGACATCAAAACACCAGGAAATAGCTTTCTTGTCTGCATCACACCCAGCATTACAGTGCCAGAAACTTGAAATTTTTCATATGCTTGTGACGTTTGGATCATCAGATGACTTTAGAGCCATTTTTAAAGATACCTAACAATCATGGCAGCCATTACCACTTCCACATTTACCTAAAGGAGCCTTACCTGTCTTTCATTTGTAAAAGAACTTATCTTAGAGGGGACAAAATTAAAGTTCACCTGGGAATTTGTGCTTCTTGCTCACCATAAACAGTGACTGCAGTGTTTCTTTCTTTGTGTGTGTGTATGTGTGTGTTGTAAAGGTTTATTTTCCAAATGAGCTATTCTGAAGATAAAAATGAGACATCCTTGTTAATTTTTATTTGAACTTGCTTGGCTAAGTACTGAAGAAAAATACAAAACTCATAGGAAATTTGCTTTTATTTTTTATGAAGGAAAAGGAGAGTCAATATATTCCAACAAATGCAACTTGTTATTCAGATTAATAAAAACAAAGTTGATGTGTTCCTGTGGTGGATTAGACTTTGTAATAAAGTGATATATAGTTCACTGATTATTCATGCAACATTTAATGTTTAATTTCTTCTTGAGTATGATCAAATTTACAGACACTCTGAAGTGCAGCGCCTGCAGATGTTGCCTGAGTGCATGCAAACTGAAACTGGTGTTACATGTTAAACATCACAGGGAATGTTATTGTGACTGATAAAAGCCTAACACAGACAAGGAAAAGCATGAAGTAATGTGTAAGTAAGCAGCTGGCCCTATGCTGTGTTACTGAAGTAATGTTGTGTACTGTCCAATTCTCAAAAAGGGAAAATAAATGCTGTTGATCGCATTTTGCATTTTATGGGTAATTTTTAAAATGTGTTTTTCTCTGTGTAAAAATGGAGCTAAAGTTTTTATTGACTTCAGGCAGCTTTGTGGATGTTTATAGGCCCCTTCCTCAGGATCTCATGTATAGGTCAAGGTTGTTTGAGAGAAGAAATCAGAAGAAAACGTAGTCTAAATGAAATCAAGCATTTACTAGGTTAATTCTGTGGAGTTTTTCATGTATCTAAAGTGTAGATGTTTAAGGATTATTTATGTATTTGCAGGTGCCATGAATTTGGTAGTGTACATTTATTGCATCTGCAGTCAGAATCCTTGCAGCTGAATTAAATACCAGATGGGTCTCATTTACTGTTTCTTTACAGAAATTCCCACAAATTACTTTAAAAACTAAAGTTGGAGAATGTTAAAGTTTTATTGTTGTTTCTTTTTTGTTTGTTTTTTAATTGCTTTTCCAAATTGGTTAATATACAACTTTTGAAAGTACAACATTTTAGCTGGTCAGATGTTTCTCAGTGAGTTGAGAAAATAATAGCCATAAGATTCACTCTTTCCTTCTCAAAAAAATTCTGTTATTTTATAGAAGCCAAAATCTAGCATCCCCATGGTGTATTTTAAAATATAATAACAGCAAAACAATACTTTTTGCATTTAGCATGACAAATAGCCTAATGAATATGATTCTATTAAGTAGTTCAAAGGGCCAGATTTTGGCCAAGAAACTAGGGAATTTTTAAAAATAAATTTTAGGTTTTCTTAATTTAAAAAAAATCACTAATTTAAAAAGTTAAAATTAACCTATTAAAATTTATTAGTTTATTTACTAAACTATATGTAGACTTCCCTGAGATATTCTTCTCAAATTTATTATGGACCCTCTTAAAGTCTCTAGTAATAAAGTTACTCGATCCTTTAGATTCACAGCACTAGATGTTATTAAATGCGGAAAGCAAGCTAATTAATGGATCCCATGCCGGAGTGTTTGATAACTCAGCCATTATTTTTAACTGGTAGCTAGAGAAGTGGCTGACTGCTCACAGCCGGCATTTCCATGTCCTCTTCAAGTAGTTGGCATAATACATCTCTCTTCTGCCTCCCTGGTCACATCTTACTTTGAGCCCTTTGTGTTGCAGAAGTAGTACATCCCCAGTGAATCCTGCTGTAGTAGTAGCACATCCCTATGTCGTCCTATACAAGGATGTTGATGTGCTGCTTTTTCTAATAAACTGAGGTTCACTCTTGGTAGTTGTAGATGCATCTCCACTTCCGTACTGCACATGGTGTTTACTAGCATGTTCATATTCCATGTTTACTAGCAGGCCAGTGTGCACTGCTGACCCAGTACATCTGTGTGTCCTGCTGTACAAGTAGCTGTAGTAGTTCATGTGTGTGTGCTGCTGTGGCTGTACAATCCCATAAGACATGGGAGGAATACGTGAGACGTCTTGGTCATTGGGGTGGTTAGAGAGTAACAGAAGGGACCTGTAAGTAGTTGGAGGTAGGGCATGAATGGTGGAAGCCTAGAGACTCATGGACACACAGACCCAGCTAGTCAGACTAGGCTGAAACACTGGATAAAAACGACCTGGTTTAAATCTGGTGATCGGGGAAAGGTGCAGATGGGGAGATGGGGGACACACCAGGGGGAAGATGTGGAAGTTTGGGTGTGGTATTTTTAATATTATAGAAATGGAGTTCAAAATAAAATCAGGACAGCCTTTATGTGTGGTCTCTAGGAGAAAAGTAACCAAAGATTTAAAGTGCCTAGGAATGAAAGGACTCCAGCCTTGGGGTTCTAGAACATAAGTCTGATTGTCAGTGGCACAGAGGAGGAAATACTTTGGATATGATAAATGTAACAAAAGAAAATTACAGGAAGAGAGAGGAGACTGGATAAGTATGTAAAGTGAAAATGAACCTAATTAGGCAGAAGAGATATGTCTTCCCTTTGATTTCTTGTACTCTGCTAGATTTGGACAATATGAAAATTATAATATTCCCTCTTCTAATTATTGCATAGTGATCCATCTTTAACTTTTTTCCTGCAAGGCTTTCCAAACAAAAGTTCTTTTTGTGTTTACTTTTCTAAATAAGTCTCTTTAATTGACTATGACTTCTAAACTAATTGTATAATAATATTCTTAGACTATCTCAAGAGAAATAAGATTTCCATCACATATTTCTTACTATAAAACTAATTAGAATGCCAATTAGTATATGAATGGTTTTTAAAATCTTATTTATAAGAAAAAATAACTTGCTACTTCAATTAAATTTTCTGTGTGGTATAATATGTGTGTATTACACATAATAATAATAAAACCTGCTTAGTCTGTTTAATGCTACTTGCAGTATGATCTCAGGGCTGAGCATCTGATAGTGGATGACCAATTAGTGTGCTTCCCCCAGGGAAGACTATGCCTTCTTTTCAACGTTCCTTAATTGCCTTTCATCCTTTGTGTGGAAATGAGGCTGCATGGGGATTTCCTCCATCCATCTTAGAATGTCTACTGTTGACCTTGCTCAGCTCATGTTTAGGCTTTTTAATGTATATAATGCCATGTGGCTCAGTTACCTCTTAGTATGGCATGCCCTACTTGCTGCAAAGTCCATAATGCCTGGATTCCTTTTCCTGTTCCTTTCTCTCATCAGAAATCCAGCCTACCCTATCCTGCCTAGCTATTGGCCATTCAGCTCTTATTAGACCACTCAGAAGGTGCCTTGGAAAAGTGACAGACTTTACACTGTAAACAAATATGCAACATCTGTGCTACCAAGATGTGTTAGTTTGAGAATTGCCTTCCTAGACTTATATATTTCAATGCTTAGTCCCTAGTTGGTAGAACTGTTTAGGAAGACTAACAGGTGTGTCCTTGTTGGAGGAAGTGTGTCACTGGGGGGTCAAAAGCCCATGTCACGTGAGGTGAGTCTCTCACTTTCTCACTTCCTCTAACTTGGGGATCAGATGGAAGCTCTCAACTACTCCTTCAGCACCATGCCTGCTTACCAGCTGCCATGCTTCCCATCATGATGGTTAGTGTTAGAGGTTAGAGCTGGCCACTGAGCCATGCCCTCTGAGCTCTGACCTCAAGCTCCATTTAGAGCAAGGTTCCCATGTGCATCTCCCTCTCTCTTCCTTTGTCCTCTCTTGGTAGCTCCCCAATTTCTCTTTTCGTCTTTTCTCTTTCTCTTTCTTTTTGCCTCCTCTGCTATTATAATCATTACCTTTCTGTTCATCATAACCATATTCATCTGGCAATAAAGCTCTTTTCTACATAGAAACAGCTTTAAGAGTTTCCCGTTTTCCACCACTGCCTTCTGCCACCTTCCCACGTGCATCCATAGAAATGCCAAATAACTGGGTATATGCAAACCATGCCAAAATATGCACAAAATCTTAACAGGGACTAAAATTTTCTCTGAAACTACGAACAAGTCCCTTTATATAATTAAAGACCTTTCATAAGTTTTGCTGGTTGTGCTAGCTCTTCATAGTGATAGAACAGTAGCTCAGACACTAGGAAATATGTTTTGGTCAGTTTGCTGCTTTTGAGATCGACTTTGTCAACTATTCTCCTGAGTCCATCTCCTCTCACTGGGTTTGGACGTTATCTTGCACATTTATCACATTTATGTAAACCTGAGGGTGCTCATGCTATGGGATGACAAATCCTTCATATATTTATTCCTGGGAAAGCCAACAAAATTCCTTCTGACCCAGGAATGGTGTGTGCTTGCTGGGTTTTCCTACAAGGCCATTGAACATCCTGGGAATGTTCTCCTTGACACTCCACACTTTTTGGTGGAAGGAAACATTCCTCTTGTTTGAGACATCTTTATCATCAGGTGCTCATAAAATTCCTAGCTAAAAACCAAAGGTCACAGGAGAAGCAGCAGAAAAAGCAGAATTACCATCAGAGCAGAAATGTCAGGAGACAAAGCCAAAGGAGAATAGCTAAAAATATTTCAATAAACAAAACAGAAACCAAACTGCCTTCAGGGTTCAAAAAGCAAAAGTTTCAAAGTGTGTTTAGAGGACTGAATGCAAGCAGGCTGGCAGACAAGCAAGAAACAAGCAAAAACCAAATGTCTAAAATGCTTTCAAAGCACGCAAACAAGTACCAACCTTTACTAAGTACTTGGAAAATAGACCAAAAAGATATCTAGTGTGGGATGTCTTTGTATGTGTGGTAAATATAATAAATTGTTTATTATATTGTATAATATTGGTATATATATTATATTGGTAATAAATATATATTGGTAAATATAATAAAAATTGTTTTGGCCTATGGCAGAGCAGTTTAGAAATTCAATCATAGATATAGGGGAAGGAGAGATGCAACCCAACTGCCCAAATATATATATTATATTATATATAACAGGTATATAATATATTTTAGAATATATCTATATTAGAGTACAAGCCTAATATAGATACAGATAAATAAAAATAAATTATAAAAACTAACAATGTGCCTGGGCCATAGGCCAAACAACATATAATTAATATAAGCCTTTGTGTGATCACTTAAGGTAAAGCGACAGCGGAGCTAAGGGCCAGTCCAGACCTCAGGACTAGATGGGTTCTTACAGCAGATATCTGACAAGTGGATTTTTTGGCGAGGGCTGTGGGGGTATACAGACGGTGACAACTAGTATTCCATCTACTAGGTAAATAACTCCCTGATGGGGAGCCCCACTTGGCAAAGTTGGGTTGCTTCTGTTTGTAATTTTTCTCATGTTCCACTACACTCCTTCCCTAAAAACAGCTATGGGTGTTTTCCACTGCTTGTGTGTATAGATAGATTCCTTATTTTGGGCACACATATAGCTGTGGATGGCCAAGAAGATGATTTCTGCTTAATCTGTATAATTCTGATGACGAGAAATAATACTAGAATATTTTTCATAGCTCAGACTGACATGGGAGAATTCTCAGTTACAAAGACAGGCTTTTACACATTTAGTTCAGATTTTAGAACAAATTCAAAATAGACTAAGTTGCCCTTAGAGATGATTTGCTCAAGGACAGTTCCCAAGTGTCTGTTAAGCCAAAGTCAGGCTGACAACCTGGCGTTCTACATGTACTCCCAATGATAGGAGGCTCAAGATTCAGCCAACTGCTATGTGCATGGCCAAGTGTTACTCACTGGCTGGTCAGTGTGACCTGCCTAGCCTGAGAGAAACAATGACTTGTTATATGTGTTATGCAAATGGGTTGGGCCCTGAAAATGTAACACAAAATGTGCAGAGTTTGGCTGTGAGATCAGGCTGTGTAGATATATGCAGAGCTGTTGTGTAAACAGCTCTCTCTCTCTCTCTCTCTCTGTTGAAAGGAAAATGTAGCTGTGTGGGTAGGAGAAATGTGAGAGATATAGAGGGAAATGTGAGAGATCTAAGTGTGAAGAGAGAGATGTAGCTATATGAGAGAGAAATAGAAACAAGATGTGTATGTGGCCAGAGAGAGAGAAATAGAGATTGTGTGGAGAGAGAGAGAGACAGAGAGAGAGAGAGAGAGAGAGAGAGAGAGAGAGAGAGAGAGAGAGAGGGAGAGACAGAGAGAGAGAGAGAGGGAGAGACAGAGACAGAGAGAGACCGAGAGACTGAGAGACAGAGACAGAGAGACAGAGACAGTTATGTAGAGGGGCTGTGTGAAGGAACTGTAAAGAGCTGTGGGAAAGAGAGCGTCAAGAAACTGTAAAGGGCTGTATGGTGAGAGAGCTATGTAAATGAGATGTATAACTGTGGCTGTGTGAGGATTTGTAACTGTGGAGACAAGGAAGATGAAGCTGTATAGAAAAGAAATGTAACTGTGTAAAAGAGGTATGTGGTTGTATGGAGAATGTATGGAAAATGTAACAGTGAAATGTAACTATGTGGAGCCAGACTTTCAGAAAGAGATTTTTTTTTTTTTGAAAAAGATGAAGTAAAAGAGAAAGTTACCATCAAAAAAGTGTATGTTTTCTTATTTTCCCCTCAGATAGGAAAAGTTTAGCCCTCGACACATTTGTGGATTTTTTTTTTTTAAATACCTGGGGCAGCCTTGGAGCTGGCTCTCCAAAAGGCTACTGATAATCCTTGTTAATAAATTCAGAATAAACAAAATGTACCATTAACTAAACCAAGGAGTGTGGGGCCCCTGAAAGCAATGGTCTGACTATCTACCTGAGGAAATAGTACTAGATGCTTTGAACTCAATGGGTTCTTGCAGGTATCTGGCCAATCAGGAGATTTGTTCACCTCAGAGTCTCATATTGTTGTGCCATACTTGTCAACGCAAAAATCACAGCCTTGATCGTAACGGGAATAAGAGAGAATTTATTCTGGAGCCACTTTGAGTGAGCATGGATGAGAAACGCAGGTTTGGGTTACCCCAAATTCTTTGTTCCTGTTTCTTTTGTACACTTTTTTGTGTTATCTTCATCAGGAATATTGGCCTGTAGTTTTCTTTTTTGTTGTATTTGTTTGGCTTTGGCATTATAGTGACTTTGGTTTCATAGGAAGTCAGGGGCCAGATGGTTGCAATTCCTTTCTCTTGCACAAACCCTGATTGCAATGTGAAAATTTGACTGAGAGAAACGATAGATAGGAGATAATGTATAGGAGGAATGTTTTGGTCAAAGCAAGACCCCAATGATAGGGAAATAAAGTAGAGCATTTTTTTAGAAGTCCAGATATATATTCAAATATTCAAATTCCCTTCCCTAATCTCCCTTCTGTTACATAATGAGATAATGTTAAATCAAAAACAGACTGGAAGTCAGAAGTGCTGAAGATGCAAAAGGATTCATAAGACTTAAACATGTGCAGATTTGGAAAGATGATAAGTGGGAGTATCCCAGAATAACATTACCTGGAGGATGCTAAATGTCCTGACCCAAGTGTCCACAAACAAATGCATGTACTGTGCAAATGGAAAACCTGGTTTTAGTCTTATATTCACAACAGCCAAAGCATCAGTTGGCCTTTCTCTATTCATTAAGGATTCATATAAGCAGACCAGAAAGTTTTTGGTCCTGGAGAATGAAAGTACTCCATTTAAGGAACCTAGATATACAGCACTCGAATTTGAGTGGCAGCTATAATATTACATAGCTATTACTGAGGTTAATGGGTGAAGAGAATAAACTATTGATTTTGGTAATAAGATCTCTATATCTGGAAGAAGATGTCACCATAGGCAAAATGTCATGGAAAAAAAATAGCCAGACAAAAATGTAGAAAAGGCTGTTACAAGTCTACCAACCACACTATTAAAAATAATTCCATCTTCTTTGAATGAGAACTGATATCAAGACAACCATATATCCTCCAGAGTATGTCACACTAAGTAGAGCATTTTCAAATGAAGGGATCAATGGCATTGTTTGCTCACCGTGGGCTTGCAGAACTCCCTTTAGTAATTAGCTAAACTGCAGGGGAAAACCCCAAAGTTCTTCATTTCTGAAGTGAATGCAGATTCCCGCATCTCTAAGATTATTCTCCTTCTCAGGTCCCCGTGTTGCACTGGCCATGTCAAGTGGTGTCCAACATAGAGCTTGAAGTACACGCATGGACTCCCATGCAAAATTATTTTCAGTTTGGACAAAGGAGTGTGTGTGATCTTGGGGTAAAACATAGACTAGAGACCATAGGCACCACCCAAGAACGTGGGAATTCTAAAAGTGTTTGGGAATGTTATGTCTCTTTACTTAACCATATACTGAAGTTCATTGGGACTAAAATTGATAAGGATGGTTTAGATCAGTGATAGACACATTACTGAACATAAGTCATGGTTTGCAGAAGAGATCTTGAGTATTGGGAAAGAATAGGAAGAACTGTAAGATAAAAACAGGAGCAAGTGAGCCAATTCCTATGAATTTCTTTAGTATTTGGAGCTCTGCTGCTGTTATTTTGGAGCCTATGGAAGACAAATCTAAGTTAATCTCCAAAATGCTGGAGAAATTAAAATTTTGAACTAAAAGCCTTCAGTTCAGATGAAAGTAACTACAACAAAAAAGGATACACACTGTTTTTAAAGTCCAGAAGATGACTAAAATGAGGTCATTCTAAGGAGAGAGTTAAAACAGACTCCCCAGGCATGTCTAGTGACTCCCAACTATTTCCCTTACACCAGGCTTGTAAATGTTCATTACTGGACATAATGGATTCCTGTGGGCCCTCCTCGTCCCAGACTCTGTCTTTAGACAATTCATCAGCCCTGCCACCTGTCACTACAGCGGCAAGCAGGCCTTCACCAGCTCCTTTCCTGAGGCTTCTTGGCTAGTCCATCTATAATTTTTTTTAAAAAATGGCTATCTTCTTAAAAAATATGATAGCTTTGCAGTACCTTTGGACACAAAGAGTGAGCATATTGCTTACTGATAATACAAATTTAAAAGCATTAAAAGGAAGTTTAATTACCTGAATCTCTTAAATAAAAAAATCCTATAAAATTTAAGTTTACTTTTTTGCTAGTCCTCACTTGGCTAATAAAACAAACAAACAAACAAATAAACAACAAATGACCTCCCACAACAGGCTCACATGTTTTGCCACAAGGGCATAAAATAAGTAAATAAAAATAAAAATAAAAAATTCCCTGATTTTACAGCACACTCAGGGGCTTCTTCCACAAACAAAGACTAAGAGACCCTTAGGGACTTCTGAAATTCTACAACAAATTATAAAAATACAGATAATAAAGATATTACAACCATCGTATTTATTTCTTTGACTTATTAAAATATAAATTCTGACCAGGCCTCTAAGAGCTTCTGATGTAAAAATTAGGCCTTGCCTTTTCCTAGAGCTAACAGGCTTCCTCTGAGATAGGCAAACTCACAGATTTCAAAGAGAAAGCAATCTCAAAACTCCATACTGCTGTCACTGGCTTTAAAACTGGGTTCTTATGCTATTCCTTTAATGCTCTAAGGATTGAAAAATAGACCTGGCTCTTTAGTGACTTCCCTCAATAACTAAGTACCTATGTTTCATAGTATTAAGAAAGGTAAGTGGGTAAAAATATTGGAATATTTTTAATAAAGAAAATGTTTATGTTTGAAAGCTAAAATAAATGGAAAAGAAAACCTTAATGGCAGTTGTGAGCATCTCAGTAAGTTATTTAATGTATATAAAAATGAGGCTTAAAGACAAGACTAAAATATCAAAGTCTGATTCTGATACATTGATGTTAAACCTTCAGTTAAGGCAACGGAGTTCTCAGAAGTGATTAGTTTCCTCTTGTTTACAATAAATACTGGCTCCTAAAGCTTGATAAAAATTTAAAATTATCATATATACAGGCTAAAAATGAAATATTCTCTGGTCTTCTTTTTATGTTTGCATTAGTAACTTTTGAGCCCCCCTTTCCTGTTGTTTACACTTTCCTTGTTATGAGGATCATCAAAAATCTAAACAGACACTGGTCCTACTTAAAGCACGAATTCGAGCTGGTATTTAATGAAAACTCAGAGCCAGATAGTGGGGAAAAGCTGGAATGTCAGAGAGGGGAAACAGACCACAGTCAGTTCTCACTCAGCCAACTTCTCAGGCTGAACAGGGTAAATGCCATCTTCAAGGGTCCTCAGCCTAATGCTCCTACAGAATACCTAACTCTCTGCCTCCTCCTGCCTTAATTACCCGCCCCCCCAGCTGTTTCACTTCCGGGTTCAACTCTGCATCATAATCCTAGAGTTAGAATTAAAGATGTGAGCTTCTACTGTTTGGTTTTTAGGCTTTGAACTCACAGAAACACAGAAAGATCTGTATCCTGAGTGATGGGATTAAAGGTGTAGATCACCACTCTCTGACCTTCATGGTTTGACTGTGGGTGATTCTGTTCTCTGATATTCCAGGCTGATTTTATTAAATATATAATGTATCAATCACCATACCTGCTTATGTATCTAAAACATTTGTCTCTTTTTTGCAAAGCTTGGGAAACCTATGTCTATTGGGACACTCTCCATAACTCAAGGACAAGCTATAATTAAATAATTTTATTCTTTTGCGCAAATATAAAATACGTACATAAACAATAGAGGAAACAGTAACTGATCAGAAACAACGTGCCAAAGCAAACTATACTTTAAATTTTAGAAGTGGGTTTTCTACATTTTACAAAAATAATGGCAAAAGACAATTTTATCCAAACTTGTAGTTTTATAGAAACTCCTTCAAGGACCTAACTGATGTCTAGGTCCTATACCCTCTGACTTCTTTTACAGGCTTTTTTCCCCCTGGATTTCAGCAGGACTGGTACAGTCATACAATGAACTGGTACCTGGAAACAATAACCTACTAACTAAAGAGGGGGGTACTTTCCTGAATTTCAACTACATGCAAACTGCATGTTTTTTCTAATTCTTATCCCCATTGCCAAAGTTCTTTTTGTTACACTGATACTCTGTACTGTATTTCATATACTTGTCACATTATTAAGTATATTAATAATAGCATCAATTCCATATTTAAGATATCAAACAACCCTCTTTTGTATTGGTTTCTGAAAAAAACTAAAGACTGTTCTTCAGGAAATATAAGTGATTATTGGGGAAATTATTGATAGTATTAAAAACTAGGAGTAAAAGGTTTTAGGATTAATTGCTGCCATCGTAACACTCACCAGAACCATAACAATGGTAGGAGTATTGAGTTTCAAACACAAAGTATAAACAGCTCAATTTACTAATGGTATTGTTAAAAATGTTTCAAAGAGAGAAAGTATGCAAGGAAAAAATAGATACAGACATTTTGAAAAAACTGGGGCCTCCCATTGATGGCATTTATTTAAGTATTGATTGACAATTAACTGCCATATAATCATATTCAATTTGTATTTTTGATTTACTTTATAATAAATATAAATACCTATGGGAATTGGTTAAAAACCATTTAAACCAGTGACTCTCCACCCCAGGATCGCCCAAGACCATCAGAAAACACAGATTTTACATTGCAATTCATAACAGTAGCAAAATTACAATTGTGAAATAGCAACAAAAATAATTTTATGGTTGGGGTGGGGTCACCACAACATGAGGAACTGTATTAAAGAGTAGAAGCATTAGGAAGGCTGAAAACCATGGATATGGATGAAATATAGTCTCAAAACAACAGTATTATTGACTTTAGCTAATTACATCAAGAAATACACTCATTAGAAATAGTTCTCATTTGTCAATAGTTTCTGGTGAACAGTTTATAGATGAACTGCAAAGCACCCTATAACAACACAATTCTGGTGATTTACCTCTGTCTAGAATTTCATCCATTTCTTTTAGGTTTTCCACCTTCATAGAATATTGGTTTGTAATATTTCCTTAGGTTCTGGATTTTTGTCTGTTATAATGTTTGTTTACATGTTCACTTCTGATTATATTAATTTGGAGTTTCTCTCAAAGGTAATCAGTCTTGTTTGTCTTCTTTCAAAATATCAGCTCCTAGATTATTTGGTTCTTTGCATTATTTTCTTTGCTTCTATTTCATTCACTTATGCTCTGATTTTTCTTATACATGATTTGTGTTTTTCCTCTTGAAGCTTTTATTACAACTTGTTTATTCTGGTCACTAAGTTATATTCAACTATGTTATGCTGTCAGAATTTTTCTGGTCTTGTGTATTTGGAGTTCTGTGTGCTTCTTGTGGGCATTTAAGTATGAATTTCTATTGCACAAATTCTAGTTAGTATATAATGAAAACCCAGAGCTAGATATTGGGGAAAAGCTTGAATATCAGAGAGATGAAACAGACCACAGTCAATTCTCACCCAGCCAACTTCTCAGACTGAATAGGATAAATGCTATCTTCAAAAGTCCTCTACTTGGCTGGTAACTCCTACAGAATACCTGAATGTCTACCACCTCCTGCCTTACATACCTTCCATGCCCAGTTGTTTCACTTCCTGGTTTAACTCTGCAAGAGTAATCCTAGAGTTAGGATTAAAGGTGTGAGCTACTCCTGCTTGGCTGCTTGAACTCACAGAAATAAAGATCTCTGTCTCCCAGGAATGGAATTAAAGGCATAGGTCACCACTTTGTCATCCACAGTGATGGGATTAAAGGCATGAGTCACTGTTCTCTGACTCTCATGGCTTGACTGTGGGTGATTCTGTTCCCTGATATTCCAAGATGATTTTATTAAATATACAATATATCACTACAACTTTACTCTTTTTGGGGAAGTTTTTTTTCTCTTATTTTATGTTGAAGATCTGGTCTACATCGTTGATTTGGGAGTCTTCTATATCAACTACACCTATAATTAAAAAGTTTTGGTCTTCTCATGGTTTCTTACATTTCTTGTATGTTTCTTTCCTTTATTTTAATTTTTTTCATGTTACTTTCTTATTTGATCTAGTGCCTGTGTTTTACAGTCCAGTCCTGACAGTCTGTGTTATGCTTGATTGATTCTATTTGTGAAGTTTTCTTTTGTGTTTTCTGGTTGTGTTCCTGGGCCTTTCGATTTCATCTTTATTTCAGCTTGAATGCTCTTTTCTGTTTCTATCTTTTTATTGAATTCTGTTCTAAAGATCTGGATTGTTTTCATCTTGTCTATATCTGTTTTTGTTTCCTTGGGAATCATTTAGGTTTTTATTTTTCTTAATGTTTTTTCTCCTTAATTTTATTGAACTTTTTCTTTCTGTCTTCTTTATACTCCTTAAATTCTTTAACATAATTTATTATTATTCTTTAAAATTCTGTGTCTTGATATTTATCTCAGTGATTCTAATTTTCAAATATTTTATCCAGACTGATAAGTTTAGAGGGGAGCTGCCGGCTTGATTTTTCATACTATTTGCATTTTTGCAATGAGACCTACCCAATATAGACTTCTTTTGTTTGTGTCTGGTTTTTAACAGAGCAGGTTGAGGCAAAAAGGGGATGTGTGGGAGGTTGGGCTTGGAGTGAAGTCAGATGACAGACAGGCAGACTGGGTTGCTGAGCAGATGTGTGTTCTGTCTAAGCCTGGTGTGTGGGTAGATCTGGGGGCTAGAGATGGTGTGTGGAGGAAAGAATCAGACAATTCTAAGTCTAGACCCTCAAGAAGCATGGACTAAATGTGGCTGGATGGAAAGTTTTGATATTGTGTACTATATCAAAAGGTCAAAGTGCAGGTAGGGCAGGTCTTGGAAAAAGCATAGATGTTAGCTATATGATGCACTCAAGTGTGGGTGAGGACACTGATATGGGATCTAGTCCAGATCTGGTGAGTTATGGAGACTGTCTGAAGGCAGAATCATTGGGCCAACCCCTGGAGTAGGATGTAGATATCTAGCTGAATGGAGAGAATGGGTATGGTTTGTGAGTAGCATGTGGGTCAAGGCCAGGCAGAGCAGGGTCTGGCAGAATCCTAGTGGTTGATTATGGTGCAAAGTCTTTCTCCTTAAGTGCTAATATCAGCTATGCAGTCACTAAACTCAAAGATTCGGGGACATTATTCAGAATACAATCATGTCCTTGAGTATCAATGAACAATTCTATAAAAAGAAAGAATCTGGTAGAATTCTATGTTTATTCTAAATTGACCATTAGGTGCTGACTTTAATTGTTTCTCTCACAAAGCTCATGGGCATTTGTTGTACAGGAGTCTGATATAGCAAGGCCACTACAGTTCTCTTATTCATTTATAGTACAAAAACACTCATCTGTCTTGCTAACACCCATGACAAAACCTGCCTAGGGTTTTTTTTTTTTTTTTTTTTTAAAACTTTATTTATTTATTTGCCTTGGTGTTTGCCTGGAACTGGAACTACAGACAGTTGTTAGCTGCCATGTGGGTGCTGGGAATCGAACCCGGGTCCTCTGGAAGAGCAGACGGTGCTCTTAACCGCTGAGCCATCTCTCCAGCCCCCCTGCCTAGGGTTTTTCAGATAGCTTTCTTGGAGATCTGCTTCCTCCAATGAGGACAATACTACCCCAACAATTTTTTAAAACTAAGCTCTCAATGAGAATAATAATGGTAGTACCAACTTCACTTTTTGTACATTACAGATGCTACTTATCTTGCATAGTATGCTCCAAAGATGCACATTGCTATCTCATGGCTGTCTTATATTCTGAATCTTTGAAATCTGCTAAATTTGTCATAGCTCCTTAGGTAGATCATCTTCTGAAGGTCTCTAACTGCTTCCTCTTCTACACAATCCCTTTTGTCAGCTAGGAAGCAGAGTAGTCTCTGCCCCTAAACCCTTAAAACCAGCTAGGATGACATCTGAGAGGAAGAATAATGGGCTAGTAGTTAGAAAGATCCTCTGGCCTTGTAAACTTGCTACGCCAATTATCTGCTCAAGGGACCTTATCAGTCAAGAATAATATAATAAATGCCCTGCATATGTTTATAGACCCCCAATTTCCTATTCCATTGGTTCCATTAAGCCTTACTAATGTAACATCAGCACCACCTTTCCATTTCACTATCCTTCCTACTTTCAGCTTTCCTGACTTGTCTTCTGACTCTCAATATTCCCGGGGACCTAACTTCTTTGCTGTAGGCAAAGACTCAGCCATCTCTCCTAATTCAAATGTAACTCTGTTGTCAACTGCTAGCTCCAGCTTCCCCTCCACATCTTACCAGTTTGTCTTTGACACTGATGCCATTTGCCCAGCTAAAGGCCGGGCTATCCAACTCCGCCTGCTTCTTGCCATTCTGGCTGTTCTTTGAGGACACAGGGCTGAAACAGCTGGACTGATGGATTCTTTGCACCAGTTTACCTCTCTCTTTTCACTTCCCAGAAACTCTTAGAGAAATTTCAGATAAACTGACCCCCTTCATGGTCAACTTGAATCTTGGATCACCATGATACTCTTAAAATCAGAGACCTTATAACAACTGCCAAGGGAAGGATTGTGGCCTCCTCCCAGAACAATGATGCGTCTATAGTTACAAATCCAAACTGTTTTGAGTTGGAACCTGAAGATTCAGAGACCAGACACAGGGAATTTAGCCACCAGCCTCCTCCATTGGATGGGCTCTTGATTTCTTCCCATTCTGACTACTCTCTACTCATCCCTTTCCTCTGTATTACCCTCATTTTTACTGTCTTTTATACTTTCACAGAAGCTACTTGTAGGCTGAATCACCACCAACACTTGGCCATTATTACCACATAGAATGAAGTAAAATCAGTGCTTCTAGCGTTGTTCCAGACACCTAGACTTCCAAACAAACGTCCCACTAGGCAGCAGCCTGACAGGAAAGGATGCCCCCTATTACGTTTATATATAAAAGGTTTGAAATAAAGAAAATCCCTAACTCCCAAAATAGAAGTATAAACCAGGGCCAAGACTACAACCCCCCCAAACAAACAAACAAACAAACAAATAACAACAACAACAATAAAGCTTACTATTTGTGGAATTCCAGAAAACAGACAATTTCTACCACATTCCCTGGAACCTGGAGGTTAAAGAGAAAAGCAACGTGACATCACCATCCTGTACTATTGTCTATTGATGACAGAATCTGATTCTTCAGACTCTGAGTCATGTTCTCCTGTATGCTCAGGCATCGTCTTAGAGTTCCCAGGTGCCAAGCTCAGGCCAAACAAAGCCTGCTCTCACCACTTGGAAGTCAACCTGAGCCTATTCTTTCTTATTTCTTACATTTGTCTTTTAAGATGGAATTGAGACACAAAATAAAAAATAACCCTGATGGATCTGTCTTTTTTTCCTAAAAAAAAAAAACCTCAGATGCCTGAAATAGATGAGTGGGCAGGAAGGAAGGTTAAGTACAATATTTCACTCTAGTCATTTCAGGCCTCAGAGGAATTGCACATGGGAAAAAATTACTACAGGGTAAAAGAGTAACATAAAGACAGGAGGGAGACCTATCAAGAAGCAAAAAGATAAGGCGAATCATTTCTTAATGCTTTCATTAGACACATGAATATAAAGGAAGGATGATAAAGAACTCTGTCGGCCAGGTTCAGCTCTCCACTTGCAGATTTATAATCAGCGGGAGGGGCAGATTCTCTTTGGCAGCATCTGACTTATGGACAGTAGATTAAGGTGTGCCTGGATGTACAGAGGGAAAGCCCTCCCTCCTTCCCTCCCTCCCTGTTTTTCTGTCTCAGATAAAAACAGAGAGAGAGAGAGAGAGAGAGAGAGAGAGAGAGAGAGAGAGAGAGAGGAGTAACAGGAGAAAGAAAAAGCAGGAAGAAAGACAAAAAAAAAAAAAAAAAAAAAAAAAAAAAAAAAAAAAAAAAAAAAAAAAAAAAAAAAAAAAAAAAAAAAAAAAAAAAAAAAAAAAGAAAACCGACCTCGTGAAACTGCCCAGGAGCTGTGCCATATGTGTATTTGCATAAAATGTTAGCTGTGTGTGCTGAATGCTTGGGGGACCTTGACATTATCGGTCACCATTTGGAAAATCCTGGAGATGCTTGCTTTATTTTTTTACAACGAGTAATGAAGTACAAGAGCCACCAAGATCTTGAAATAAATATCTCTGTTCTTCCCCAGGAAACACTTCAATTAGCAAATAACTGTAACAACATCATTACCATTTAATTTTCTGGGCAGTTCCAATGGCACCTGGAAGATAATAAAAAGATGTTGATATTATTCATATCTTTAATTGCTCCTATTAGCATGTTTTTGCTATCCTGTGGGCAAAATTTTTACCACTTGGCTGGGCATACAGTAGAAAAAAGAGTCATAACAATCCAGACTGAAATACTCTTCTAAGTACCCATTACATCGGATAGCTATAAGCAACAATATACCTTTGTAATAAAACCTATTTACTGGTAAAAATTAAAATTGCTTTAATGGCTTCATAGCAGTCACACAATTAAAATAAGTAGATCACGTTGCAGCTGTCCTGATGAGTCTGGCTACAAAATAAAGTAAAGCAGAAAGGAAAACAAAGAAAGCCCACATTCCAAAAGCTGATACAAGAACCCTATAACAGAGACACTAGAGACCAAAACTGCCTTCATCCCTGCAAAGTCATTTCCTGTTCCTCTGAGTCCAGATCTGTCCTGTATATGTACATGAAGAAATAATCATTACCCCACACTATTGACAAGGCTTTCTAGAACATTTTTATGTGTTATGTCTGTTTATGGAATCTCTTTGTCTTGACTTAGCATGTTTTGCTAACAAGCTAGACTTTTCCTGGCCATGGCAAAAACCATTTATATGAAACCCAGAAAACCGAGATTCTCACATAGATTTCAGTTGACTGTAGACTTTTGAATTAGTTAGGCTCCTAGCTCCAAATCTTCTGAAATGTGTACAAGCCTGGAGTAACTCTAGAAATCAGGAATGTAAGATGGGGGGAGCATTGCCATGGTAAGTGGGGGCTTGGGAACAACAGGACACTGTGATCTGATCTGGTATTTCAGGAGGGCAAACAGCAAGTACAGAGGGAGGCTGGAGGAGAGTAACGGGGAACAGGATACAGAGATCTGATCCGGGAGATGGGGGAAGTGCAGGGCTCTTAGGGAAGGGAGAGCGAGGTGCATGGGGAAGAACCGGGGAGGAGGACTAAGTAATATGGATGTCTAAAAGGTCATAAACCACACGATTGACTATTTATCTGTAATAACTACAATACATGTAATTCTGTGTATAACTATGTTTAAGTGTACTTTTCACATCTGACATTAGGAGCTTTACATTTGCCCTTTCAATTCTGTGAAGAGGTTTTTTTTTTTTTTTTTTAAAGGTATTGTATAAGGGATTGTATTGACTACTGTGTTTAGTAGCATGGCCATTTTACTTTATTAATTCTATTGAATCATGAATATGGGAGATCTTTCATCTTTAGTTTCTTTCTTTCAGTGTCTTAAACTTTTTGTTATACAAGTCTTTTACTTGCTTGGCTAGAAGTTTTCTGATGGGAAGAATACACTTTGTGCCAATGACATGGCAAGCAATGCCCATTAGGATGACAGCTGCTCACCAGGGAGACATAGCATGTGGTTAAATGTTTGGAAATTTAGTACTGTTGATAGGGAAGAAGAAAACTTCTTCTAAAACTTCATCTAAAACAGTTCAGATGAAAACTTCATGAATCTCAGCAGCATAATCTAAAAACAAACAACCTTCCCTTCCAGATTCAAGCAATCTTGAAAATGAGTTGTAAGATTTTTATAAAATGGCAGTTGCTGGAAAAGGAATTCACAGTTAAATAATTTCCTGTGAATTATGATTGAGGCTGTGAAAGTTAAATGGTTGTTTTGCTCTTTTCTCTTTTGGCTCTTTGGAGGGGCTGCTACCCAGCTCCCATATGAATACATGGAAGCTTATTCTTAATTATAAATGCTCAGCCTAAACTTGGCTTGTTTCTTAACTTTAAATCATCCCTTCTACCTTTTGCCTTTGTGTTTTTTCCTTTTTTTACTTCTGTAATATTACTTTCACTCTTATTCTATGGCTGGCTGTGTAGCTGGGTGGAGTCCTCCTCCTTCTCTGGCTATTCTTTCTTCTCTCAGATTTCTCCTTCTATTTATACTGTCTGTGTGCCAGCCCTGTCTATCCTTTGTCCCGCTTTGTTTATTGGCCATTCAGTTCTTTATTAGACCAGTCAGGTAAAACAGACAGGCATAGTAACACAGTTTCACAGAGTTAAACAATGCAACATAAACTGTTGACAAAGAATTTATAGAACTGTAGTATAAGATATGTAATGACTGTCCCAACACACTTATTCAGTGACTCTAGAATTTAGCATCACCTCACTTTTTGGGGACTCTAGTGTCTGTATTTGTGGTCTGTAATTCAAGAAGTCACTATGGAATTCCGAAATCCTGAATCCCATAGACTAACTGTTCTTACTATGGGCTCATATCTTTAGAGGAACACATTTGTCTTCTTTGCAATATGATACCTCTTAGGAACTAAACATAATATGTACTTATATGCAGACACTTACTTTGAGTACATGACAGTCCCAGAGATGGTGGATGGTGGAGGTGCAAGTGTACGTTTATACCCATAAAGAAGTCCAGGCAACAAATTTTCATTTTGCACTTCAGAATGCTAATTATTTTAAACTGAGAACATTTGGTGAACAGCATATACAGGAAGGCCCTTTCTCTGAACATTTTTGTCTACCTATAGAAAGACCAACACATTATGTCAGAAATCTGTCCATAAGAATATCAGCAACCAAGAAAGATTTTATTTTTCTTCCAGGAAAAAGACCGGAGTTTGGTATCATACTGAAATAGACATTGTCATAGGCTTTCTTGAAACTTATTTTTCTTAAAACTCATTTAATTTCTTGTTTTAGTTTTTTGAGACAAAGTTTCTCTGTGTAACAGTCCTGGCTATCTTGGAACTCATTCTGTAGACTAGGCTGACCTAGAACTCAAGGAGATCTACCTACCTCTGCTGGGATTAAGGGTGTGCACCACCATGGCCTACCTTCTTAAAACTCATTTAATGTCCCGAAACTCTACACACATCACCTTCCTTCTTCCTTGTGAATAGGATGTAAGGTCTGTAGCTGTCTTACATTCGAGATGTTCACTTCTCCTCCATGGCCTGAGCACCTTTCTTTGTCAGTTTGCTTACTTTTGGTTGATTTCACAAACCGAGTCACTGAACTCAGAGGGAAGCCAGTCATTTTCCCTTCTGACATTTATGTAATTTTCTTCAAATCTTTCATATGTTTTTTCTTGTTTCATCCTCCTGTGGTCAGGAGTGTGCTGTGTGTTGTAATCACTTTGTGATTTGTTCAAAGTTTAGACATTAGAAAGACCCAAATTTTAGAATATATGTTTACCTCTTATTTTTTTGTTGTTTCCTCTTCACAGGCACATAGAGACTATTTCCTTTTGGAATGTCCAATCAATGCGTAAACATGTAATAAGTAGTTGATGGGCATATCAACATATAACTATACTTACATAAGCTGATAATTTATTATAACATTTGAATGTCCTTCTCACTAAATTTCTTATAACTTTGTTTAAAAGAAGTACATAAAAAGATACCTGATAGCTGAATTTTTTTTTTTCTTTTTTCTTTTTGTATACAATGGGGAGAGAAAGAAAAAAAATTGAAGCTATTAAAACTACACAGGCTTAAAATACAAGGTATAATAATTTGATCAATACTAGAGTGTTTAAGCTTTATGCTGTGCAAAACAAAGCCTATTCACACCTTTTAGAAAAGGAACAGGTGTTATCTGACTTGTGATCTATGAGGATAAATTGGATTACAGATGAAAGGAAAATATTGTAGAGGAGAGACAAAGAGCAGTCAGAAGCCATTGTTGCAGGAACGAGCAAGATACGGCTGTAGTTTATACATTGAGCACCTGCCCAGTTTGCTTTAAAATTGTGTTACCATTGGGAAGTTGTGGAAACTTTGGTTAGCAGACCCTGGGTCACTGGGCATGTATCTTAGAAGATGAATGGGACTGTGGCCTCTTATCTTCTATTGCTGCCCAGTTCATAGGAGTAGCTTCCTCCAGACAAGATGCATTGCCTACCAACGACTCAGAGCATTAGAGCTACTTGATATGCAAGCCAAAACAACCTTTTTTTTTTTTTTTTTAAAAAAAAACTTCATATGTTGCCTCAGCTATTTTCTCATTATAATGGGAAAAAATGTAGGTATGGGGAGGATCTGGGTAGGAACTACAACCACAGCACTGACTACATAGAGTATCCCATTACTTGTTGAATGTGAGGAAGGAGAACAGTCTAAAAGGATGATGAATTATGGAAAAACATGGAGATCATGCTTTTTAATGTAGAAGATAGTTTGAGCGGAGGATATTTCTAAACAGGATAGTGGTTTTATAGAACTTCAGGACAGCTAGACAGAGCAGTAACATTGTGATAAGGCCAATGGGGTTGATAAGAAACCCAACAGGTAAGTAACTGTTATTTTTTCTTCCTTTAAATGTGAATATATGGTCTTTTGTCTCTGCAGCTTTAAGGCTTAGAAATTGCATCCTTTATTTGAAAGAACATTTGGATTCTCAGTGTGTATGAGTGATGGATTTCTTCATGAATATCATTAGCCTTCAGTGAGGTATGGTTTGAATAAGGCATACATAGCTGATGATTCTTTACTAGTGTTCTACTTTACCTGTAATGCATATAAATGTATCAACTGTGGCTCAATCATTACATATGTTTGCAGACTGTCCAAATTATCATCTTTATGGTAATCAATAGCATTTTGTCAATGTATATGCAGAAGTGTAGGTATCAGGAATGTGATTTTTTTTGTTTAACTTTCTTTCAAGAGAACAATGTAATAGTCTTACTTTCCTTGGGTTTCCCATGTAATCAACGTTTACAGCCCAAGCTAATGCATAGCCATAATCTTGTTACATAGTCATACACTCTCCTGATCCAAAACAACATCATTTGCTGAAAGCAGCAACCACAGAAGTTAGAACAAGTCTTCTAAAATGAATATCCACCATGACCATTAAAAAAAAATTCACAGTTATTGGTTGATAAATAATGATGTTTGTAGTACTGTTTGTTATCTGTGCCAGTTGGAATCAATGACTTAATTCCTTGTAAAACTCTGAAATATTTCTGTGAAGGACCCTTCATTTCTTCCCCTTGTGACACTTTCTGTGTTGCTCACTAAAGATGGTATGAAGTCCTTTGTTAGGTACAGACGCACAGACAGAACACACAGGCTTACACAGACACAGGGACACATTTACCAGAAAGCTTTCAGGCAGGTCCAAGTTTAGAGTCATGCAACAGCCCAGAAGGAAGACACAGGAAGCATGAAGTGATAAGTTGCTCCTGGTTAAATGATTCCAAGGCGCTCATTTCTTAATGGGAAGCTAATGTATGTTTGTTGATTCAGAGTTAATCACTAATGTTTTTAATTCATACATAATTCTATCTCAAAACTAACATAGTGCTATTGATTGTATTATAGTTATTGTAGGTAATACTGTTTGGAGCTTTTACACACCTTTAAAATAGTGTTAATATTTTTGTAAGAGCATGTATTTCTGTAGAAAGACTGAATATGACCTTCACTCACTGTGCTTAACTCTTTCTGTTGTGAAGTTCTGTTATGAGATTTAACAAATAGACTCTTGGTTTTTAGGAATAAATTCTGGTAAAAAAATCTAAGCACAAGTAAGAGCAATAATACAATATTCTGGAGAAGAAATCAGGAGCAGGGGAAAAATCTGAGCAGTGAAAGCATTTTGAATCTACTAAATGACAAATACATGGTAGACATCAGTGATGCTTCTAAATAGTTTCATTTCTTCCTCCTTTGGAACATGCTTTCTTCTTGCTTCCTACTAATAGAGCAGGTAAGAGCTGGCCCCTTCTGCCTACTGAGCTCTTACATTTTTCTGGCCTTGTGACCATTAGCAGATGATAGCTTCTCTGCCGGCTACATTTCTACCTATGTTTTACTCAGAAACAAGATGAGATTTTAATACAGCCCCAAATATTTTAGGGTTACTATTATTCTTTATAGCAGCACATATGGTACAGTATGGTTGCTTATAACTTGTGGTAAAACCCATTAACTGTGATCCACAATGGCTACTCAGGATGGCAAAAAGAATAATACTAGCATATCATTAGTTTAGGAAAAGTAATAATTTAAACATTCATAATTCAATTTTATTCCATAGTGTAACCTTCATACCATGTTAAGATTGAAAAGGAGCAAATTATTGAGCATTTTACACTATGGTACCTAACTACTACACATACAATCATTTGAGACTGGGGCAGGAACATGCTTATTTTAGTAAGTTTAAGATAAACCAGGTTCTTTTTTAAAAACATAATTTTTAAATTGATTTTTTGGGAATTTTGTATCATGCATCCCAATCTCACCCATCTCCCAGAATCTCCACATCCACCTCTCACCATTATAATGTTCTTCCCAAAGGAAAACTGAAAAAGAAACAATAAAAAAGATAAAAAGAATAAAAAATGCAAATAAGTGTATCAATTTTTATTAAAAAGAAACAAACAAACCAATAAAAATCCTCCAAATAAAACAAAAAAAGAAAAAGAAAAAGAAGAAAACCACTTTTCTTCTCTGTCTTTGCATCTCTACCATCTCTTCAGTCTTAGTGGCCTTGATAGCTGCAGTGTATCATGCAGTATATGATTTTGTCCAAATAGCTTTCTTTGCAAATGCTCACTTTGTAATATGTTATTGTTCAGGTTCTGTTGTGCTTCTGTTGTGAGACAACCAACAAAACCACGGAGCCAACTTCCTGATGCAAAAGCAAAGGTTTCTTTATTTGAGCCCAGGCAAGGACTTCTTGCAGCACTCAAATTACCAAGGGATTTATATAGAGAAAAACCACAAGCAGGGAGCTATATGTCTTGGTGTTCTAGGATTGGGTAAAGGGACATAGAATGAGGTAATCTTTTCAAATTATTGGTCAGTATAGCCAAAATTATTCAAATGCAATATATCATATAAGGATTAATATTTATTAAAGGGTTAAACAAGCACTCACAGATACAAGGTATCCTTAATGCAATTCTAGGAGTGTTGGAACTTTAGTGCTGGATGTTCAGTCTTTTCCCAGAGAAAAGCAGGAACCAAACAGGAGGGAGAGTTGGTGTTCATTGGTCTTGATCGATCCTGGCCACACCCCATCAGGGGCTGGATCTTCTGAGGTCACTAGGATTTGGGTAACACCTGAATCCCACTACATCTCCCCCTTTTGTATAACTAAGAAAGTTCTAAACTAAGTATAAGACTATATACTATAAGGATTGTTTCTAGGCAAATATGGTTTCATCTGACAAGGCCACCTGAAAATTCTTTGATGGGAAGATCAGCTTCCAGGATGTCAATTAAGGTGATCCATCCAGGCTCAAGACACTCATAAGATTGCCAGTGCTCCTTAATCAGCAGGAAGTAGTAAAAGAAAGAAAACTTTGCCCAAATTCCCAAAATATTGCTTATAAATGTTTGTTTTTATTATAAATGGTTAATGGTCATAGTCAGTCTCTTAAAATAAAGGGGAAGGGAGAGAATATGATATAGGAATAATTAAAAAAGATAGATGATTTTTGTTTTATTGATAAAAATTTAAGGTCAATTTTGTTATGCTGTATGTATTTTTCTACTTTTATTTAAAGTATGTTTATGTAACTCATTTAAAATTGTAATGTATAATTAATAAATACATTAATAGCCATATATGATAGCCAGACTTACAGTCATGTTAGTTAGGTTTTTGTAGGTACACAAAGATATATTGTAGTTAGATAGCTAGTTTTCAAACACTTCAAAGACATGCAGAATATGGCATTTAAAATATTTCAAGAATTTAGACTTTTCTGGACAGTGAGACAGGTCTGCTCCTGGCAGCACCAATGTCCTTCAAGAGAATGATGGTCATTGAAGAAACTTCATGTGGAATTTACTTTGTGGCAACAGTTAACCACTGGACTAGAAACTGTTCTAGTGCTTGTTAGTATGCTGTATAAACTGGACATGCAGGTTCCATAGGAACGTGACCTCTGAACGTTGGCAGAACAAGCTGAGATGGTCCTTCAGATTCCTGCTTTGCAGAGAAAATTGCCAGGCATCCTTCAGGACACAAGGAGAAGTGACTGACAAACTATGCCAGCTTTCCTGCATCACTGAAAGGTATGCCAGAGACTCCTCCACCTTTCTTAAAAATTAAATTTAATGAAAAACACATTGTGTCTATGTGTAGAGGTTTGAAAGAGAAACGTCCCCCAAAGAGTATGCAATTTGAACACCTGGTTCCTAGTTGGTGGTATTGTTTGAGGAGGTCTAGGAGGTGTGGCCTCGGAGGGAATATTGTATTAGGAGTGGGCTTTGAGAACGTGTAACCTCGTCTTCCTTCCAGTTTGATCTCCCTTCCTTTGTTTTGCTTGCATTTAAAAAATGTGCACTCTCACCTTCCTCTTTTCTTCAAAGCCTGTTCTTTCCTCCAAGCCCTCATAATGCAGTCTTACTGTTTTGAATCCATAAGCTCAAATAAGCTCTTTCTTTTCTATAAATTGACTTTTTTATTTGTTGTTGTGCTGAAAAAGTAAGTAATATTCTTAAGTAGACATGTTTTTTTCTTGGCTATAGAATACTGAATGTCTGAATTTCAGCATTTTGAGATTGTACTGTCTGTTACCTTATTTTCCTAATTTGATTTTTTTTTTAACAGAGTTGATTTATAGCTTAAGCATCAGAATTTTATGTTTTGGGTCCCAAACACCCTGATTGAATTAATTCTGCTACTTGATGATCCTGTGAAAATGATAGAACCTGTGTGTTATTATAAATTTTTCCAAGAGGGAGGGGAATAGATCTATGCTGGATTGTTAAAGAAAATAATACATCTGAAGCTCTTAACACAGTGTCCTCATTCATTAAACATTGATTAGACTGTACACAATTTTTCATAACAGATAATAACCAGAATGTGCTGACATCCTAAGGATGTAATATCAAGCCCCAATAAATCAAACTGATCAGCAATTAACTGATTAACAAGAAACAAACATAAAACTGCAAAAAGGGAACGGATTTATTACTCACAATTTTTCCAAATGCTCCTATTTAACATTTTCATCTTTTACTTGTATACCAAACTGTAAATTTCATTTACCATTTATTTTAATGTTATGTCTTTTCTATTCTGCTGAGAGAAAATAATGTATCTTATATTAATTATTCACACAGGAGTGCACCAAAATGTAAACATGATTTTCTTTTATTTAATACTCTGAAGATTACTTACATGTAAACACAAGAATAGGAAAATACCTACTAGATGGCAGATATTAGGAGATTCTTTAAATTTAGAAAAAAGGCTTGGATTTTTAATCAAAGGAAGATCGGGATCAAGTCTTCAGATACCAAATGTCAACTTCTGTAACATATAAACAGTAATAAATAATAACTTATAAATCATCATGAGGCTTAGGGAATACTCTGAAATTCACTTAGTGATACAAAAGCATATTTTCTTTGTTAATGTTTAATATGATATATTCAAAGGTATATCAACCAAGATACTGGCACTATTTCTTGTATAAAGACAATAGACTTAAGAGCATAGTTAAGTCCACAGTTGCTCAGTAAAGTACAGCGTCTTTGTTTCTTGGACATTAGGAAGAACTTTTTCTATGTAGCTGCCAAGATCCTGGAGCGTGGAAAAGTATGAGAGGTTGTATGCAGAGAGTTTGAGCAGAGGAAGGCCTGTCTTATAGATTTACTTTCAAGGCATTTATATAATTGCATTGGTTGACAAGTTGTAAGTTCAAAATTTGTAGGACAAAGAAGCAAGTTGATAGGTCAGACAGGAATTGATGTGACAGATCTGACGCAGAATTCTTTACCTTTAAGTCCTTCAAGTTATCCTTATATATTCTTGAGATTTCCCCTCAAGGAAAAAATCAATGAAATTTACATGGCTACCACTCCTACAAACTAACTTTATGCATTGATCTAGAAGTCAATGTTTTCTGTACATTATCTTCCATAAAAATGCAGTGTCAATGATGGAAACTGTAGTTTTGATGAATCTAGGGGTCCTGATGCTGCACATAACAGGTAAGTGACAATAATTAACTAAATGTTACCTAGCCTTCTTTCTCATCTAGGAGGAAGAGGACATTCTGTGATGCTAAACCTATTTGCTTTCAGTCATAGCAAAAATAAACAAAAATCTTTTAATTCCTTAATACTTAAATATACACTATTCAGTGTGTTTCTTTACAATGACTTTTAAAAATTAATATTAGTTCTGAATGTATAAGTTAGATAAATGTTATTTATTCTTACTCTTTGATGTTAGAATAAATGCGATTATAAGTTGCTACTAAATGCTGTTTAAAGTATGTTTTTTTTAAAGCCCTGTGTATTACATTAGATTTCCTGAGCAAAGAAGAAAATTTCACTCAATATTGTCAGGAACACTACCTACAAAAGATTAAAAAAAAAAAAAGGAGGAAAAAGTAACTAATAAGAAAAAACCCCCAGTATTTTCTATCAGTTGAGCCTATTACTTTATATAAATGCTTGGGTGAAAGTTTAGCATGTCACATATTTCTATTATAGTGATGACCTTAAACATGAGTTTTCTTTTTCTTCTCATGCTTAGGCCAGTTCTGAATTTGGATGATGAATATATCCTATTCAACTTTCTCATTTTTATGTTAGGTGTGTTGCAATTGGATTTCAGGAGCAACTGTAGATAATTAATTTGCCATGTCAGGATAGTGTTATTTCCCCATAGCTGAAGATCTGTATTCTGAAATTGATTCCTACCGTCTTCCTTTGTGCTGTTTAATTATGAGAAGGAGACCATGAGTTTATTGAGGACATTGATTATACCCTACTTCTTCATGCCCTTCCCTTTCTTAGCTGTAGCAATCACAGAGCTGAATTTCTAAATATTATAAAGTACTCATTCATCTAAACACATCAGGAACATTATACATTTTAGAATATTAAACATTTTTGAAAAATATAAAAGAGAAAAATTTATGTTGACTTTCATAATTATGTATAAGTTCAGGTGCTACTGAGTACTAGTTGAGTCCACTGTGTTAAGTATTTTATCTGAACAAAGGAGCTATGCATGCCTTTAAGACCCAAATCAGGTAAACAAAATACAACCTAAAAATGCACATTTTCTGTCATTTTATATTATCTTTCAAACAGTTTCAAATGTGCTGTAATTGCTTTCTGTGCACAAAGCCCTCTCTTGCTTTTGTTAGCAACTGGATTCAGAGCCAAAGCTTGCAGCATTCCTAATGAAAGTCTTTTGTGATGGCTATTCTTGGCTGTAAACTTGATTATATCTGAAGTTAAAACCCAAGCTGCTTGGTACACCTGTGAGGGATTTATTCTCGACTGGATCTGTTGAAGTAACAAGACCCACCCTAAATCCAGATCTTTTGATGTGGGCAGACCCACCTTAAATCCAGGCCACACCTTCTGATGGCAGCCCTTATAATGGGTATGGAAGAAGGAAACTCTTACTCTTTGCCTGATTATTCACACTCTTTGCTGACAAGTTTATTTTTTCACTAGCATAAAGGCCTGTTCCTCTGGGATTTCGGTGTATATTGAAGAGGACCTGAGACATCCAGCCTTGTGAACTCAGAAATACACAATAAAAACACAAACAAACAAACACCGACAACCCCAAACACCAAAGCCAAATGTCTCCACAGAAAGAACAATTGGCAAACGAGGAAAGCTGGGAAAATGAGAGGTGGTTTTCCACAGTGCCAAATAGCCCCCAAAACACCCACAGGTAGCATTATATGGATGGAAAAGGCCATATTTAAGAATATTTATGTATATACACATATGTATGTATCAACAATTAGTTAAAAAAGACCATTAATTTGAAAAAAAGAGGGGTTGGGTCTGTAGGAGGGCTTGAAAGAAGAAAAGGGAAGTGAGATATTAAATTGTAATCCCAAAGAAATAATTTAAAATAGTATAAACTAAGATTATTCTACAAATCTATTTTGAGAAGTACATATATACCACTACATACACTTTAAGTTTGCTGCATATATATATATATATATATATATATATATATATATATATATAAAAGCAGGCTTGCATAAAGATTGTTTGACAATGTATCAAATATATATAATTATATAAATAGTGAGCTCTGAGTGAATTCATAGTAGGGACTTTGTGCATAGCACCATTCTTATTGATATTTATGTTTCACTCATGAGTAAAGCAATGTTAGTTACATTACCAAAACCATCTTGAAAATGCAAAAACAACAAAGCTGTAAACAAAAGATTCCTTTAAAGGGCTAACAAACAAATTATTTTCATATCTGTTGTTTGTGATGACACATAAAATTGTCGCTTTATATTATGCATGTCAGTATCTCAGGAAATTGTTAATTCACTTATAAGAATTAAAAGTGACCTTAACATGTGACCTTGGGGAACATATACTCAAAAAGTTGCACAAATTAAGATGCTAAATCCATATCATTCAGACAATATGTAAAATTATTAGAAATATGCGGTGTGCAGATGATGGTGGTACACATTTTTAATCCTGGCACTTGGGAGACATAGGCAGGTGGATCTCTGAGTTTGAGGCCAGCCTGGTCTATAGAGTGAGTTCCAGAACAGCCAGGGCTACACAGAAATCCCATCTCAATAAATAAATAAATACAGGATGTAGTAAATAGGGTAAAATTTAGATAGAATATAAAGCATAGCATGGTAAGAAGGATTAGTACCATGGGATCAATGATACAAGAAAAATTTTCTAATGGATAGAGGATGCCTATAAAGGTACAAGAAGCATACAAAGTATCAAATAGAAGTCTTCTCATCATGTAATAATTGAAACACTAAAGATACAGAACAAAGAAAGAGTATCAAAAATCTTCAAGAGAAAAAAAGACCAAGAAACATATAAAGGCAGATCTATTAGAATTACACCTGACTTTTCATAGCCTAAGGCGTAGTTCCAGCGCCACACATTTAGCTTCACACCTGACTTTTCAATGGAGACTCTAAAATTCAGAAGGTCCTGGGTAAATGTCTTTGAGACCACAGATACCAAGCAAGACTACTAACTATATCAAGCAAAAGTGTCAATCACCGTAGAATGAGAAAATAAGAAGTCCATGATAAAATCGAATTTAAGCATTTTGTAGATAGGTCTGCCTTTATATGTCACATGGCATCTTTCCTTTGCAACTTTTATATTCTTTCTTTATACTGTGTTTATGCTTAGTGTTTTGATTTTATGTAGTTAGGGGACAGTCTTTTCTGGTGCAGTGTATTTGGTGTTCTGCTATACTCATAGATCAGTGCCTTATCCAGTTATCATCAGAGAGATTTCCTATGGCAGTAGATGGGAACAGATGTTTAGAACCAGAGCCAGACATCATTTTTTTTCTGTGTGTGTGTGTGTGTGTGTGTGTGTGTGTGTGTGTGTGTGTGAGAGAGAGAGAGAGAGAGAGAGAGAGAGAGAGAGAGAGAGAGAGAGAGAGATTAAATTGAAGGTCTCCAAATCACTTCAGAGTTCAGGAATCTTGCAGAAGAGGAGGCATAAAGATTGTAAGACTCAGAGAAGAAGGAGAACAAAGCCTCTGAATGAATTTGACAAGATGCCTATGAACTCACAGAGACTGAAGCAGCATGCACAGGGTGCACATGGGTCTCCACCAAGTTATCGGCTTATCTATTAAGGTTATCAGCTTAGTGTTTTAATGGGATACCTGACTATGAGAACAAGTGAGTTTCAGACTTTATTGCCTGCTCCTGGAAAGTTTTTGTTTCTTATTATATTTCATTTTGTCATGTTTTGTTGTTATCTCTCAGAAGCCTGTTTCTCTCTAAGTAGAGATAGAAAGGGAGAGGAAGCAAAGTAGGAAGAAAGAAGATGCACAAGGAGGTGCTATGGGACATGGCTTGGAAGACACGGATTGTGATTTCCTCAATTATCTTATGGACCATCCAGTGTTTTCTATTCTCTAGTGCAAATTCTGACCGTAATTTGTATGGTTTGTAAAATGTTGGCACGATTTCTTTGTTACAATTACCCAAGCTACATAGAAATAGTAACATAGAATTGTCATTGGTTGGAAGAACTTCATAAAAATCCCCCCTTTGGTTATTAGATAGAAACAATGGGCTACAAAATTTAGTATAAATTAAAAAGGAGGTAATTATGGCTAAAGAGGAAGCATAAAAAAGAAAGTGTGGATTTAGAACAAAGAAATAATGGGTTTAGAAAACTATTATCTTGACATTTATGCTTATGTCACAGGTACTAGAAACACACACACTTTGTTCTCTTTAGTCGTCCTTTGCTTTAATGCTATAAAACATAGCTCTTAGTTATAATGAGCAACAGGATCAAGACTCAATCAATCAAAATACAGAGCTGTGGAGATCATTTGAAACTAATATATCTACAACACGATTTCTGAACCCGGTGCTCAGCATAGCTGTGGAAGAGGGAATAGAAAAGGTGTAAGAGCCAAGGAACACACAGCTGTGCGGTTGCGTCTCACAGGCATGTCAGAAGCTGCATCTGCAAGGTAAACTTATTTGAAGTAAACTAAGCCACAAGCAAACCCTAAAAATGTAGGACTTAATGACTTTGGATGATTCTAATTTTCGAAGTTAACACATAGAATAAAACGGCAAAATTATATTTCAAGAGAGTAGATGCTAAAATGCAAGACTCTCATAGCTTGCTTTTGGAAATGTGATGACAACTTCAACTTACCTGCTCTTTTAAACCATCTTTATAAGTAGCAGTGTTTTGGACTGGGGGAGAGGTTCCTCCTGATTTCCTGATGCCAAAGCAGAAGTAGGTGGCAAAATACGAGGACTCACCTGTGAAGGAAAGGAGGTGAATTGTGACACAGGTTACATTTGCTGTGCAGTTTGCACTGACATGCAGTGCTAGGTCACGGTTATGTATCTAGAGTTGTCTCCTGCTGTTGACATACTCATATTTATAGTCACCTGTTTATATTTACATCCTTCTTACTCAGGAACAACATCAGGGCAGCCTATGAGAGGCAGAGAGGATTCAAGTTCTAGAAAATGAGATTTTTCTACATTATAGAGCTGGACTCATCCCTTTCAGGGCTAAGGAGAGACCATGAGCTGATTAGGCAGCAAGCCTTTCCTCAAATAAATGTGGATTACCTATACTCTTGGCTGTATATCCATTCTATGTATTCTGAGTCCCATTTTCATGATGTCTAATAAATATGAGCTTGACAAGACAAAAGTGGCACCCACCATTTGTGTCTCCTCACCATTGGAAATGAAAAGCTCAGAGACATGCAAAGCAGAACACCAAAACAGGACTTGCAATCTTAGCAAGTTCTGGAAACATTCTTCATTGATGTATGTGCAGATTATATGTGAACAAAATTTGAAAATGTTTAGGTTATTTGTGGAAAGAAGGGATTCCAGAAAGAGAGGTTAATAAGCAAAAATGTAAATAAGCAATTGAAAATACTCCTAAGCAATATGAAGGGGAAGAGGATTAGTAGTTTAGTATTAAAAATACTATGTGAGATAATTTAGTCACCTTAACTTTCTGCCTTAGTTTATGTGATGTTCAGGGCACTTAGGATCTCTCAGACAAGATGACCTCTATAATGTAGAAGTTAATGAAATCTATACATCCATAGATGGTTGTATCCTCAGTATTTTAGCAATTTGTATCACAGAAGTGCAACAAATATAAGGTTGTGTTTAAATTATTCTGATCAGGTGCTTTGTAAATTCTAAACTCACGCATGCCTTAGCGATTGATTATAATTCTTTTATTTCTAGATGAATAATGGGTTTGAAGTTTTAAATAATTTGAACAAAAGACTTTTTAATATTGCTTAAAAACCAAAACCAGCGGCACAGTATTCTGGCTTATAGCCTAGGCACAGTGTAGGAAGCAGGGGAGAAAAGATGGGCCGCTGATGTAGTGTTTTGTTTCTTATTCTTACTTTCATGTTTTCTTCTTTGCCTTTTTGAGGCAGGGCAATACTATATAGCTCAGGTTAATCTCTAACCTGTGACTGTCTGCTTCTGTTTCTTACATGCTGAAGTTACAGATGGGATCCACCAGGTATAGCTGCTATTCTTTCTTAATGGATATTTTCTTGCTCTAAAAGATAAAATGTAAGGGGGAGAGATGGGAGAGATTGGAGGTAGAAGATATAAGATGAGGTGGATAAAGGAAAAGGAAGAGTGTAATTATAATTTAATTAAAATTTAACAATATTAGAAATATAATTTAGGAAATGGATGCAGCAGAAATTAGCTCTGAAAGAAAAGAGGAAAGTCATTAGGCAATCCCCCTTCATCTCCTGAACTGTACGTAAGGCAGCCCTGTAAGTTATACTTGGGCCCAGCTCCCATGTAGTTTTTGTCTGTTTCTCAGTCATCTGAAGTATTCATGGTGCAGGCATAAACTTGGTTAGTAGTTCTATGATTAGTGCAAAAGTTGTAAAATGGTTATTTTAAATGACTGTCATTTATAAATAGAAAATTGTTCATTAATTATTCATGATATCTATTTTATCTTCACCTCATGGATTCTGGCTTATTTTGGTTTTTGACAGTCAAGTTGTGTATAAATAAAATTATGAATTTTCTTCTTTTTTCCATCTTTATTTTGTATTTATCAAAAAAACCAGTAAAATGAATTTAAAATGTGGAAAAGTTAACAGTAACTATAAAGAGGATAAGAATCATAAGCATGGCTTATCAAGGGTGGTAATGCAAATAAGATTGCTACACATATATTTACTTTGTGTTCATTTTTCCCTCTGAATTTTTTTTCCATCCCTGTATATCCTTATTCAAGGTCCCTTCCCCCTCCCACCACATCTTGCCATTTTTCTTCTCTGCAACTCCCCATCCCCTCCCTGGGCAGGGAGCAGACACAGTCCTATGGTCCCACTGACCCAATATTGTTTGGATCAGTCTCCACTCCTGGCCAAATCCAGTTTTGTCCACCCTCTCTCAAGAGTGAGTCTGATGTTCTTGTAGTTGGAGTGGGGTTCCAAGGGTCAGTCCAGGGTGTTTCTGATCCCAAGCTGTTCAGTGGTTGTGGTTTGCCGCTTGGGCATGTTTGGCTTTTTTTTCTTGTTTGTCTATTTAGAGACCACTAGTGAGTGAGTACATCCCCTGCTTATCTCTCTGAGTTTGTGATACCTCGCTCAGGAGTGAATTTTCTTCTTAAAAGAAACTTTTTTAAAAGATTAATTTTGTGGACTGAGGGATTGTTTTATAGTTTAAGTAGGTTTCAAAGTTATCTTTGTGGATTTTTATAAATAAAGAACATCTCTGTTTTTAAAGCATATTTCAGCTTACGCTCATAAAATATTTGAAATTATCTGGCACACTCTTTTTTTATATATATTCTAAGGATAAATCTGAAACAACAGAAGAGAAGACAACATACCTGGAGCTCACAACTTTTTGTAGGCAGAGCCCAGCTTGAGCTCAGGCTTCAGTCTGCACAGTGCCCTTTCTCTCCGTGTCGGGCCACTGAGCTGGCTTTCCCAAGGACTCCAGGTTCACCTGCTTCGATCTTGTGCCCATTAAAGAGCATCTTCAGGGTGTTTGGTGTTCCATTATTAATTTACTCTATTTTTATTAGTGTTGGATGATAAGATGGTACATTAGCAATTGACTACTTGAACAAGTTCCTGAAGTAAATTATCTAATAAAGGGCAAAGTTTCATTTTCTTGTATTTGTTTGGCGGTGCGCAATTATGGCCTCTCAGGACTGTGGCCAGGCAGCACATCTAAGATAAGAAGTAAACAAGGGGAAAAGGATTATATCAGCTCCCCCCTCAGTTCCTTTCAGGATCATATCCACATGACATGAGACTTCTCACTAGGTGCTCACTTTTAAACATTTTACTACCTCAAAATACCACCAAACTAGAATAAAGTTTGTATTTGTAAAATACAATATTTGTTGTTTATTTGTAAATAAATAGAATTTAATGCATTACACCATAGTGAACTCACAGCTAGGTTATATCACTTGCATTATTTTATTTCCTGTATAATTCTTTTACACAGAATACATGTGTAGCCCTTAATGAAGTGTCTCTAAGACAGAAAAATAACAGTTCATGCCCCATTGGAAGATATTTTTAACCACTTGTTAATTACTTATTTGTTCAATATCAATATTTTGGCTAAAATTTAAAGGTATTATAGGCAGCGCTCTCTCTCTCCCTTCTCATGTACACAAGATATTCAGCTATTTTCATACATTACTAAATATTTTAAAACTTTTTAATTCCAAAATTGATTAGGGAATTTGTTTACTGCAGAAACACTTGGGGCCCTAAACATTCATGGCACAAAAACCAAAATATTAAATGATATTCAAGGTCCAGTGGAAGGTTTTGTAGTGACAGTGTGTGTTGCTCACAAGCATAACTTGATTCAGGAGTATAAGTGCTTGAATGGGGCCTGTATAGTGTGGGGAGATAGGGATTAACAAGGGAGGCTTGAGTATCGGAGCACTTGTGAAACGAATCCAAGAACCAGACACACAGATGGTATTAAAGATTGCTTCCACTTGCTAATTTTGGAGATGTGGAAATGGGGTCTTAGAAAGTAACTTCTCCAAGGTTTGTGAAAGAACCTAAGAGAGATTTTGTTGAGAAACTGATTTTTAATATACTCATAAAATCCAGTGGTTAGATTCAGACAGAGACAGAGAGCAGATTCTCCAAGGTGGTTTTAGCTACAGTAAATTATTGAGCATGATCAACTATATAACATAGGAGGAAAAAGTCTGAGAAAATTACTATTCATAAAAAAGATCAAGCAAAATTTAAAATATTCAGTATGTCCCCACCCTGTAACCTAGTTCCAACATTTCTCAACCTCCACTTTAAAAGTAGACATAATTGCTCTTTACCCATTGTTTTTTTTCAAACAACTGACTTTCCAGGTTCATGCAAGTTTCCCTTATTTGTATCATGTAGAATAGAACAATACATTTCTTCTTTTTATTTTCTTATAGTTTAAATCATGAAAACTGTGCTGAGACTCAGCAGAAGGCCTCTCTTCTTCAGTTTACCTTGGATTCTGTCTACTGGCAATGGTGAATGTAGACACAGTGTTCTGTCTTCTAGACCACACTTCTGCAGACACTCTTGGTGTCCTCTTGTTCTGCTAACACAGAAGACAGCCCTGGAAGCCGAGACTCAGGTCAGCACCCATGTTACACACGTGATTGGCTTTGGGAATAAGTAAATGCATGCTGTCTTCTGCTGGTTTTTCTCAGGGAATATGAGAGTGAGCTGAGGAGGAAAAAAGGTGAAATCCTTTTAAGTATGCTTGAAAATGAAATCACTCTGTGAAGCCTTGAGAGTCTGCAATTTACCCAGGAGCTGAAACATATGTACTTTCTAAACAACCAAAACAAAGAAGCAATCTATTTTAAAACCCTGGGTTTCACAGTCTCTTGGCTCCAAATTAAACCTTTCTTTGCAGGGGAAGAAAGCACTTGGGTGTGTTCAACAAGAAACAAGAAATGTTTGCTTTCAAGTTACCTGGTGGCTCTGAGATGACTGTGACCCAGAAGGCATTGCTAGAGAAGTAGGTTACTTCACAGAAAGTGGGAGTGCTTTTTTTCAGAGCAAACAGATACATTCATCCCCAAAGGAGAATTTGCTTCACAGATGTGCTTGTTCTGTATATAAACCTATTTTCATCATGGCAAAAGCGACATTTTGAAATAAAAAAATTCAGTTCTTTTCATGCCTGTGTGAATACTTTCCCTCTTCTTCTGTACACACTCACTCCCAGACACAGACATAGTCTCTGACACATACACACACTCATACACTCACTCCCAGACACAGACATATTCTCTGACACATACACACACTCATACACTCACTCCCAGACACAGACATAGTCTCTGACACATACACACACTCATACACACACTCACAGACACAGACATAGTCTCTGACACATACACACACTCATACACTCACTCCCAGACACAGACATAGTCTCTGACACATACACACATTCATACACTCACTCCCAGACACAGACATATTCTCTGACACATACACACATTCATACACACACTCACAGACACAGACATATTCTCTGACACATACACACATTCATACACACACTCACAGACACAGACATATTCTCTGACACATACACACA